>JAATLQ010037767.1:0-63844 GCA_013421005.1 Heliconius erato x Heliconius himera | reverse complement strand
GATTAATATTCCTTCCGTCGTAATTAGTGTTTAACTCCACAGAACGTTTTTTGCGTTATCAAGATTCGTTAGTACCTACTATTGGTCAATAGATAGCGTTCTTGTATCGATTTTTTAATATCTCAAATATAAACTTCTTGAAAACTTAAATACTTATATCTTTAGTATTTAAAATGATTAATATTCTTTAGTATTAAAATGATTAATATTCCTCCCGTCGTAATTAGTGTTTAACTCCAAAGAACGTTTTTTGCGTTATCAAGATTCGTTAGTACCTACTATTAGTCAATAGATAGCGTTACTTGTGTCGTTTTTTACTATCTCAAATATTAACGTCTTGAAAACTTAAATACTTATATCTTTTGATAGAGTGAAGCGATTACAATGAAATAAAGACCTACCTTGATTTATTTGTAATTTTTATGTATAAAAGTTGCTTAAATTTATTGTGTACTTTTTACGTGATACGTGTTCACATAAACAGACAAACAGACAAACAGACAAACAGACAAACAGACAAAAATTCCAAAAATGTTGGAAATGGATTCTGTTAGTTATCCTTTAACAACCTGGCTATTTTTTTCTTAAATATTTTCAATGTACAGAAACGACTTTTCTACAGATTTATTATAAGTATAGTTAGTATATTGTAAATAAATGTAAGGGAAGAAATTATAATGGCAAATATATTAGAGTGTGTTTTTTGTAATAAATCTGTTTAAAAATTAATATTGTTTCATAAAGATACATTAAAAAAGTGTCAAAAAATTTTAGTACATAGAAAGGAACATAACTTAAAATTTTAAGATGTTATTTTACCTATTGAGTTATATGAGTGTGGTTACCATAGGGGCCGTTCAAGCATTACGTAAGCAGTTTTTTGCAATTATTGACCCCCTCCTCCCCTATGTCATCAAAAATAAGCAATCCTCTTACCCCCTCCCCCAATGCTTACGTAAACATTAGCATATAATTTTTTTTAAGGTATTTTTTTAAGGTATTGATATTTTATTTGTATCTGCATATATAAAAGAACATGTTCCCACTGACTGAGGTAAGACGCTCGCACAGCCGTAACCGCTGATAGTAGAAACGTGAAATTTGGACAGATTTATATTTTCGAATTCTGGAAATCCGAAAGGGATGAAATAGGAATTGAAAGATTATATGGAAAAAAATTTAAATTAACACTGATTTTTATAAAATTTTAAATTCAATCTTAAAAATATTTCATTGAACACGTCTTTCGTGGTTTATTTTAATTCACCCCCTAAAGGTAAATAAGGGATTGAAGGTTTGTATAGGAAAATCCTTAAATCGCTACAGATTTTTATAAAATTTGTCATTTAGACTCTTGACAATGAGCCATTCCCGCTAAATAGATACAATAAACTTATATATTATATTATAAAACTAATAGTTATATCGTCTACCATTCATACGTCCACCAATTATAGCCATAATATATATGAAAAAATAAATAACTTCTGCTTACGTAATTACTAGCTAGACCCCCTACCCCCCATGTCATTAAAAATAAGCAAACCCAAGACTCCCCCGCCCCCCTACAGTGCTTACGTAATACTTGAATGGCCCCATAGAGAGTGCTATAAATCGCTTACTGGTTTAATGAAAAAATATATAAAATATCAAAATAAATCAAACTAATTACAACAAAATTTAATCCCAAGTGTACTTCGTCTTAATCTGTATGCAACATAATTAAACTAACAATAGAGTCACAGCCTTTCCTTTCGTTTTACAGTCTTTCTATCTATCCTCGAATGGGGATCGAACCCACAATTAGATCACATGCCCCTGCGTGACAACTGGCTTTAAAAATATTTTCTTTTATTTGTTACAATATGTTCACAACCTCACTAAATTACTTATTTTGTATAGAGGACTCAAATGTCGATGGAGATGACGACGAAGATGAATTTAATGTTCAATGTGAATATGAATTTGATGAAGAATGTAAAAATTCTGACAATAACGGAATTGATAAAGATTAATATAATAATATTGAATAAAAAATAACCATAAAATGATATACTTTTATTTTCCCCAATTTATAAATTTATTATTATTTTTTATGATTAGTCATTACATCCTAATATCAGTAAATAATTATAACTTTATTTACTAAGCAAACAGGCCCACGGAGTTTAAACTATATGTATATTTACTTCATATTTTTTTATATTATTTTTTGGGAAAATTTATTATTTTTTAAGTATGGTTATCTATACTCTAATACGCATACATGCGTATTTCAAGTCTTTTGAGAATTGATTTAATTTTTATATATTTGCCATTATAATGTCTTCCCTTACATTTATTTACAATATACTAATATTTTAATTCTCACATTAGTAATTCATCTTGTCAACTTTGACAACACGATCACAGACTAAATAGAAAACACACACACACACATGGAGTATTTTGTCCTCACTCCCACGGAAGATTTATCGCGTCTGGGAGGATGATTGGCCTATCGGATTGGTCTGGCTGTTTGTAATGGGTCTCGAAATAGTACCTTAAATAATATATGTCAAATTTAGGCTTGCTAGTATGACGTAGTTTGCCTCAATTTTAAACAACCTTTAGGGGCGTCTGGCGGGAATAAAGGCCCACGTAAAGGGTCTGGCAATAATGAATATTTATTTTTTACAATATTCTTAATAACATACTTAAATACGAGCCTTGCTACTTTAACGTAGGTGGGCATGGTTTTTAGGTACCTTTAGTTTGAGCTACCTCTGAAAGGTCCCCACTTTCAAGTTAGTGAGTACGCATACCGTCCTCACTACGTATTGGACTAATCATGCTAAAAATTCCAGCTTTGCTAAAATGACGTTGGTCTGGCTGGGCTGGGATCAAGGTCTATAAGGGTATTTCCATTTGCGATTCTTTATTGAAACGTAACAATTCCGAACCATTTCTTAAACAGTTGATTAACTGGTGATGAAAAATGGTTGATTTACGATAAGAATGTGCGATTATGGTCAAAGCAGGGACAAGCCCCATAGACCGTAGACAAAGCCCGGCTTGACTTGGAACGAAGTGATGCTATGTGTATGGTGGGATTGGAAAGGAATCGTCCACTTTGAGCTTTTGCCACCGGGTAAAACTATCGATTCTGATCTCTACTGTCAGCAACTGATGAGGTTAAAAAAAGCTATTGAGAAAAACCGGCCGGAGCTGGTCAATAGGAAGGGCGTGGCTTCCACCATGAGAACTCCAGACCGCACTCATTTATAGAGAAATTGAGAGAGCTTGGCTGGGATATGTTGATGTATCCTCCGTATAGCCCTGACCTTGCTCCATCAGATTTCCATCCTGTATCGGTCATTGCAGACCTCTTTAGGAAGCATAAAGCTAACCTCAAAAGAACACAGTAAACACTCTCTGTCAGATTTATTTAATCAAAAATGTCAAGATTTCAACAGGAATGGGATCATGGCAGTACCCATAAGATGGCCACAAGTCATCGATCAAAACGGCACATATATAAATAAATAAAAAATTATACCTAAAAAAAATATTTTCCTTTGTATGAGCAATGCGAAAATACGTTTGCCACGACCTTATATATTAGATATCGATTAGTTATTTAATGACTGGATAATTAAATCTATTTCAATCGTTGTAGAAATATCAATAATTTGCAATTTTCCAAAATATGTAGAATTTTCATGGTTTTTTGATAAATATTCGTTAAATACAATTAAGTCTACTGATATATATGAATAAAATATATTAATATATGTTAATAACATATAGGTACTTACCAGACTTACCCAACGCTGGGCCAAGGTTGAATGAATTAAAGATAAAAATTGGAGTTTTTGCTAACATTAAAAAGTCACTCAGAGCGAGATTAGCCACTAAAATATTTCCTGGTGTGCGGAGAGTGCGGCATCTGTAACAGGAATTTTATATATTAAAATTAATCTGCGTATTGAAGATTACGTAGATGATTGAACAAATTTACACTTTAAGTCGTTAATTCTAAATAAGTGAAATTGTAAAGGAATAGAAGAGGTGCCTACTCAGATATTTAATAGCGAGAAATACCATAATATAAAAATTTGTACGTAATAGAATTAAAGCCGGTTGGACGGTTTTCCAGAGCCGGGGGCCTCTGCTTTGACCAAAGTCATATATTCTCATCATGTAATAAATGCGAAATTCTTATACGCTTGTTGTTGTTTTACACACACGCATTTATTGCTACCCAAAAGTTTTTCATTTTCAAAAGAATTACCGTTTAGTAAGAGAGAATGATATTTATCAAATATTTTGATCATTTTAAAAATATTCAAAATAATTAAAGTATTTTTCAAATATCTAACTGTATAGCAGGTATACGTACACAAATGTTTGTATCTAATTAAAATTCACATGTCGTAGCGCGATCCACAAAGGTACATTTTATTGTTAAAGTAATGAGCACAAGGTTCATGTGGTTAACTTTGAATTGCACGAATGAGTAAAACTCAGAAGTAATAATTTCACCCTATTTGCAAAGATACATAACAGTTTATCTTTGAAGCATTGAATATTAGGTTAGGTATACAGGGCTCAGTTATAAATTAGTAAGAAAATTTAAGTCAATAAATTACATATAGATACGACGAATAGTCCGTCTGCGGCTTCGCCCGCGGCTTTGCTCCCTAGAACTACATGATTGCTTATTTATTTAACAAACTTTTTAGACTTCAATTGTTTTTATATAAGTATATTTTGTATATAAGGACGATTGTTTTTATTATAACGCTAACACTTATAGCGACATCTTAAATGAAAATTTATACCTTGGATTACATTATCATAATTTCCATAAAGATTTTGATAACATGATGTAAATTAGAGTATTAGGTACTGTCGAACCTAAATTGGTACGTTCTTTCTAATTCTTTTTTTATCTCTAGTATACCTACGTTAATAGTTCCATAGAGCGGTTTGTAAATTATATCTCTACAAACATGACTTTTTTCTACATTCCTATTTTAGAGGATTAGGGGAGAGTTGTATGAGATGATCCACTTAAGGGAGAATCATCATAGTTTACACCATATTAAAGTTATCATGGATTTAAAAGCCCTCAATCTTAGCAAGTTTATTTGACCACCTATTAGTATACCTGATCGATTTACAGATTTATAGATCTTACATTATAATAATTATATTACTCTAAACCTTGTTCACCGGGGACTCCAAGATGCCTAGCGTGTATAGGAGGGCAAACCTATAAAAAAGTTAACAAAAGATATATAATTTTTAATGGAGCTTAGTATTTTTAAAATTCCAAACGTTTTTGTCTGATAGTTTTGTACATAAATTTCAATAAATAATTTCATTTTTAAAGTTTTCTTCTTCTTATTTGATATTCGATTACTATTGTCTTGCCTAAATAACTTTTTTTCATATTTCACTGGCCAAAATATTTAACTGTATAGCAGGTATACTTAAAGAAAAAAATATTAATTTTTCTGTTTTATAGCTTTCCTGAGAAAACTATATAAGAAGGTTACAATAATACTTGTAACTTTAAAATACCGCCATAAGAAGAGTGTCAAGTAGCGAATTATATAAATATACATTTTTTTTGTGTTGCCTTAATACAACAATTTGAATGATTTAAGATTATTGAACATTAGAGAAACTGTTCGTAATTAATACAGTTCACAACATCATAAAAAAATATTTATATATTTATTTATATAGAAAAATATTTTGTAGAGAAAATATCTTAACTTACTAAGTTTGTCACGATGATTCTTACGCGCGGTGACTAATAGTTTATAATTAACAGTATTATTTATTAGCTGCATTGTTGAAACAAAAAACTCCAATAAAGTGCAAAATAATAATAAGTCATTAAACTTTCTTAAAGTATCAATTCTCTAGTATTTACATATTAAAAGACTTTTTTGTTAATATGTAAAATACTAAATAATTAATACTTTATCACGAAATTCATTACCTGTTATCAGTGTGCACAATAAAATACAATTTATTTTTATCCTTGATACAATATAAATATGTTATGTTAAAGGAACATTGCGAAATTTATACGTAAACAGAGAGCAGTCTTTGTATAGAACATCTTGTGTTTTTCTCAATAATGCTATTATATTTTCAATTTTTATTTGCGGTATCCTTTTGTGGGTGTGTTCAGATTTCAGAACCTTATTTTGCAGAACTCTCCAATCAGCCATCTCAAAGAGCTTTACCGTTAGTAACGTCCGGACAGATACTGAATAATGGTCAGTGTTTATTGTTTTATTATACATGTCACATATATAATATATTTACATATATGTAATTGTTTTTGGTAATTTTATAATTAAATATTACATCACATAATATAAATATTACTATTAATATTAATATTGTTTCAATTTAATCAATTCATTGTATACTCGTATGTAGTGTATATGTAGCTACCTACATTACATACCGCTTCTTAAATTTGTTAATGTCCACGCTGTTTTCCGTACAATGCAGAGCTGGCAGAGGGAACCTAGAAACCTAGTGTTAAGATAATCGTTCTCATTAAGACACTTCCGTTTCACTTTCCGTTGAATTTTCGAGGTATTGCGATTTGGGTGGCAGAACCCAACGCCAAGTTTTACCTGGTTACCAGGGCGAAGAAATGAGAATATTAAATATTTCATTTCTCCGAGTACGTTTCAAACGCACAACCGTCATGTTTGCAATCGAACTACTACTTAAATGACTATTAATTAATCCTCAACTACTCCTTAAATTACTATTAAATAAACAGTAATATGGTAGTACTTACTTATATTACTTACTATACGCAAACAGACAATATGTTTTGATTTATTTGATTATAGGACCTAAGTGAAAGTTTGGTTCTACATAATATAAATACCAACAGGTAGCTTCCATTTAAAATATCAATAGTAGCTAAGTCATAAGTGTATATTCATATATCATTACGACGTAACGAAATAGGCAAATAACTTGGTTTTAATGCAAATATATCTCAATAAATCAAACACGAAATGTAATTTCCGCCTTAGGAGATGTCATTCATTAATAAATAGGACGCAGATAGAATTATAGATTTTTTCCTGAACTAGAACTACGTACCTGCTGATGCTAGCTGCCAAATTTCATAATTCTAGGTTAACCAAGTATCCTATTAATTTTAATTCCTTTGATAGTGTCGAAATATGCGTTTTTTTGCTATATGAACGGCCATATTTTTTTTAAGTAAATGTCGAAATACGTTCTTTTTCTAGAAATCATAGGACCTAGGTGTATGGTTAGAATTTTAACTCGATATCTCCAAACGTTCCTGAGATAAAGCCACACACACACAGACAGACGGACAACAAAGTGATCTTATAAGAATTCCTTTTTCCTTTAAAGATACGGAACCCTAATGATAAATTTCCTGAAATTATTAAATGATTTACTTTTTCAGTTGGCGCTGTAAACTTAATTCAAGCTATATCAAACCCGGGTTCGATTAACAAATTATTACCGTCACTACAGATCGCTATTACAAATATTTTGAAACAGTTGGTGCAAGTGGACGGCGGCAAGGAGACTACATCGGATGCTCAAAGAGTTGAAGGTGTTCTACGGGACACTTTAATAAGCTTGCTAAGTACAATAATTACCACATTGCGTAGACTTTTGTAAATTTTCAATAATGCGAAGTGTATACCAATTTATATAAAATTTAATATGAAAATATAATATAATTAAATATGTATGTCTTATGAAGTTTTCCATATTATATTTAAAAATAAGATAAATCGTTCAATATATATTTTTTTAATTAAAATTATTATAAAAAAAATATAATGCTTTTCATTTATATGAAATTGTACGTCATTGATCTAAAGGTGCTTACGTGTATAAGCAATGGGTTGCAAAAGATGTCTGATTTTTTCAGTACTTACTAATAATTGTGTACAAAAAATTAACAGCCATTGCTAATGAAACAAGAATAGCTGTATTAATTATTTTTATATTAAACTCATAATTTTAATAACAATGACACCATATAATTCAATGTTTTATTATTGAAATTTAAATGATTAAAGTGTTTGTGTTTTGTGTTGTAAATGATTAATTTGATTGTGTTAATGAGTTTAATATAAAAATAATTAATACATACGTTTTTTATTATTTTTTCTTTAGCAATGTCTGTTAAAATTATTCAAATTATAAATTATTGTCACAACGAACTATGTAACATTCCAATTGTTACTATTTATTATTTGTAAAATGATTGAGAACGGACGTTTCATAAATTGGTTATGGAAAATATTTGAAAATTTATCGTTGAAAATATTTATTATCTGTTTATATTTTCAGCCATTCCAGTTACATGTATTTATTGTTAAACTTCAATACATACTGTTATTGACAAGCGTTTAGTCACATGTTATTCAGAATTACAGAACTATAGAATGTTTTTATAACAATGAAAATGTGTTTTTTTCTTAAATAATATTTTATTTTTAACAACACAGCCCCGATTTGGCGTCAAAATTTGAACTTTTATGTTATAGTAAAAATCTTTCATATTTTATTGTATTTTGAAAACAGATCTCCCTAGACCTAATTTTTTTTTGATCTTATACAGAGATGGCGATGGCGACTTTATTTTAATTTTTTATTATTTTCTTACATTCATTTTTCCTCATCATTACTTTTATAAAAATTAAAACCTATGATACTCATAGGTTTTAATATTTATCATACTCTGTTTTCAAATTATCACTTTACTTGTGCTTTAAAATAATCTATGTAATTTGAAGACTTTCCGCCGAATTCCGGAGGCATTGCGTGTTTTGCTTGGTTATCAGAGCAAATAAATTTAAATATTATATTTATATTTTTTATCATTTTATTTCCTCGAGTCGCGGGAATCAAACCCATAATCTGTCGCATTTACAGCGGCACACTTGTGCCGCTGCGCCACGACAGGTCTAGAAACTCGATGTTTCGAACGTCCTTCAGCAGTACGTGGTCACGAATAATTTATCCGTGGTGCCAGGATTTCCAAAAATGTATAATTTTAAATATACGGGAGTAATCCGCTTAAAAAGTTTCATTTAATCGTAATTTAGTATTTAATAGCTTATATATATTTGCATTTTTTTTATTAGTTAAGTCGGTCAAGGTTAATATATTCGAACACACAAATGGTAAGAACCTACTTCATAATATTTACTTTTATGTTAAAGTAATATAACGTATTCATGATACAGAAAAGCAATAAAATAGCAACTGTTGAAAAAATTTCGCTTTTCTTGTGAAAGATGAAAGAAGTACATTCGTCTATTGGGTAATAAACACCAGTGAGTCAAACGTTGGTTTACTCAAAAGCTGGTAGATAGCTATTGAGGTTGACATCTTTATTGTCAAATATATGATTACATTTTTTTACATTTTGTTTTTCATTTTGAAATTATTTATTACTAGCGGCCCCCGTGCGGCTACGCCCGCTTGAAATAATAAATATACGAATATTTATTTAAGCGTCTTTAAGATGAAATTGGCCAAGCTCAAGTCAGACTCGTTTACCGAGGGTTCTGTACCAATTTCAGGATTTTGTGAAGTTATGATGATGCGGCGAATAAAGTAAACATACTTAAGCTTGCAGGCGTATACAGTTATTTTGTGTTTAAATAAACTACAAATATCAGTTATTAATGATTTTTTCTAATATATTTATAATTTTTTTCTTTTTGGATTCTTTAATTGTATTGTAAGATCTTACTTCGTCTTAAATTTCATAACTGTAGGTGACAACACTAGGCGAATGCTAATACAAACTGAAACAAAAACGATACATAAATGCTCATATCGTTTGAATGCGTTGTATTAGAAGTTTAATATCTGTGCTCCAATGAACTGTTAACCTGAATATCTGATATTGATGTAAGTATGATACCTCAACGTGAACTCGTGTGAAATGGTCTTGGCAGGCGGACAAACGGACAATAAAGTGACCCTATAAGGGTTACGTTTCTTTTCTTTTGACGAACAGAACCCTAAAAATTTATTAATTGTTTTAGTTTGGTTCTCTATACTATTATGCATTAAATAAATCGTAATTCAAGTGTTTTGGGAATTTCTATCTATAATTGAGGAATTGCAAGCACTACGTGGCTGCTGGGTGTCAACTTACATTGGAGAATCCTAAATCTCTTTCTATTTTTTAATCACACAAACTGGAATTTATTCTATGATCATACAAACAATATCAAACAACAAAACTTTGAAAAGTAAACATTTAGTCAATTCAATAAAATGACTATTACTATATGGTATTTAGGTAGACGACAAGCGCAATTTTTCAATCCTAATTCTCGGTAATTTTAAATCTCGCTGTTTTTTTATCAATCAATATCGAGATTATTCTATGGCCATACAAATTAAAAGCTAAAGATTTGGCCCATTTAGTTAAACAGTTGTATAAAATAACTGTTATAGCAATTAGCAAATTTGTCGAAGTAAGTACTTTTTTATTTATGAACCGATTGTAATAAAACAAACTCTAGACAAGAACCTTAAAAGCGATGAGATTACCTTCTATTCTAAAGTTCATCACAATTAAAAAGTAAAATAAGAAACGTTTTTATTTTAAAAGCCATATATGAAAAAAAAACCGGGCAAGCGCGAAGTTTCCGTACAAAAGTACGAGGTCTCGGGCTTTTTCTGAAATACAGACGTACCTTAACCGGAGGCCTTTCAGCATCAGTTAGGTATCAACCTAACTTTTGCCCCCCTTTTAAGGCAATTGTTTTTAAGGATTTAACCACAAGTATATAGTTTTCAAATTTTTTCCTGAATTAGTTATACCTGTAGATGCTATTCGACAAATTTCATAATTCTAGGTCAATCGGAAGTACTCTATAAATTTGATTCCCCCTATAGGTGTCGAATTACGAGTTTTTTGGTATTTAAGTCGATACCTCGAAGCGTTATTTAGATAGGGAAGGACCTTGACAGCAGACAGACATAGATGGACAATAGAGTGATCTTATAAGGATTCTTTTTTTTTCTTAAAAACTTAAACTATAAAAAAAGTTACTTGATTACTTAAAGAATAAATATTTATAGCCGGTCAACTCTTATTATTGTTATATTTCGACTTTACTATAATAATATAAATTGAAAAAGCGTTTACATTATTTGATCGTTACTGTATTAAATCTACAAAATATATGGCAACCAATAACTTTTGCAGCCTGACACACTGAAAAGTCACGTATATCGAAGAGTTCCATTGCAGAATAACAATATATTGCTATATTGTGGGGTGTTTTATACGCCCATATACGAAAAAACTTTAACAAATGAAATCACGTATAATCTATATATATAAAAGGACTTGTCTATATATATAAAAGGACTTGTGCTGACTGACTGAGGTAAGAGACGCACGCAGAGCCGTAACCGCTGATGGTAGAAACGTGAAATTTGGGCAGATGTTTATTTTCATATTCTGGACATCCACTAAGAAGGGAATTTGAAAAATTTTAACCCTAAAGGAATGAAATAGGGATTGAAAGTCTGTATGGAAAAAAAAATAATCTGTACCGATTTTTATAAAATTTTAAATTCAGACTCTTAAAAATATTTCATTGAACACGTGTTTCGTGGTTTTTTAAGAATTCACTGCCTAAGGGTTCCAATAAAGGGTTAAAAGTTTATATGGAAAAATCTTTAAATTGCCACCGATTTTTATAAAAAATTAAATTCAGACAGTTAAAAATATTTTATTGAACACGTGTTTCGTGGTTTTTTTAGAATTCACTGCTAATAAGCGGGCGAAGCCGCGCACGCCCTCTAGTTTAAATATAATTTTAGTGATTTTCTAATATTTGTTGTTTTAGATTTCTTAAATTTTGAAGAGTAAGCAAAAGGTAGTTTAGAAAATTTACTTCGTTCAGTTCTCCTTTTAACACAAACGAAGATAAAATATGTTGACTTAACAAACAAGAGAAAGAAAAATAGGTACTTTAAGTATTTGTATTCAAAGCTTTTCGTCATAGCTTTCAAATCGAACATTCAGTCATCATGTTTGTGTAGTTTGTCGTAACTGATTGTAAGTCTACAATATTTTGTCGTGATTTCGTTGTTGCCTCTCGTGGTTGTTGTTTAACCCTTAATGGCGTCAGGGCCGCTTGAAATTAAAAAAATAATGACTTACAGTCTTCAGAGCGCACTAACGCTCTTTCTAGCTTCCTCACTCATCTCGTCTCGTCACTAGTGATATCGGCTAGGTATGCCAAAAAAAATAGCTTAAAGAGAGGTTTACTGTTTTTTATTTTAATATTTTTAATGTCACAGCAAGTTTTTGTTTCTTAAAGTTAGGTATATTGAAGAACTTTATTAATTACTATAGAAATCCATTAAGTGTGTGTTTTTGGAGTCATTTAAGACCCCATGCGCCTAATTGGGTGATTTTCTTAATGCGCCTAATAAAGGGTTAAGTTAATAATTTTAATAGGATTTACCTAAAAGAGAGCTCTAAATATTTAAGATATCAAGTAGTTACCTTGTCTCGAATATCTACCAAAGTCTTATTAGCAATTTCTTTCATCATTAAATTTAAAAATACAAAACTTCATAATAAACTTTTACTGTGGCCTTCAAATTTCGAGTTTAAATAATGAACAGAATATAAGTACCAAATTTGGCAGATCTGGTTTCTTTTTATAAGAATGAAATTTAATTTTAATATATATTTGAGACTGCTGTCTAAATCTTCGGCTTCTGAATTGTGAAAGTAAAACTGTTAACTGTATTATTTTCTGTTTTTATATTTTATAATATGTATACACAACACATTAGTCTGATATCATGGTATTCGAACTTAGAGATTAGGCATGTATATTTCAATTTAGTATTTTTTTAAATGACACTAGCTCGTAAGCAGGTAAATGCTGAAAAAGCTGAAACCGAAGAAAATATAATTAAATTGGTACTTTAACTAGGTACCAATCAAGCAGCAACTCTTTTTTAAGTTATGTCAAAATATTAATAAATTTAAATAAAAAAAAATGCATTGCTGTTGATGATTTTTATTTCAAAAATTGCAATAAAAAATTGAGAGAATAATTGTATAATAATTTGACATATATTTTTGTATATATTTGTGTTAATATAATTAGAGGTCAGTCGTGGCGCAGGAGCACAAAGTGTGACTGTATATCCCACTGAGTCAATATTTATGATCACTTTCTTGTCCGTCTGTCAGCTGTCTGTCTGTCAAGAGAATTTATCAAACCATTCACTCAGATCTACGGCTCCATGATTTCCTAAAAAAAACATATTTCTACGTTTACTGATAAAAACATATGACCATTTATATTGCAAAAAATGCGTATTTCGACATTACAATCAATCAAGCATCTACAGATAGTACTAGTTCAGGAAAAAAATTAAAATTTATACAGTTGTGGTTAATTCTAGAAAATAATAGCCTTAAAAGGTGGGCAAAATTTGGTATTAAAGCCGTGAGTTAAAGTGAGGTATCAGATGAAAGAGCTTTGGCTAACCTGAGCTTGAATTTCAGAAAAAGCTCCAATATTTGTACGGAATCCTCAGTAGGCGAGCGCGACCCACGCTTGTCCGATTTTTTTATCTTAAGCGAAGTAAAGCTATGATTATTTATTACGAAACATATATCTTATATTAATTTCACTTTACGATGAACGAAAAAAAAAACAAAATGTTGCTTTATTGGATACTGAAAACCACTTTAACAAAACTATTTCAATAGTTTTTTATACGATATTCTTAATCTAACGTTGTTGTTCTCTTGCAAGTAAAAGAGCTTAAAATGTATTTTGAAATTAATTAATTAGAAACGATTTAATACAGTACATTAAATGTTACATAAGTATTCAGTTCAGTTAATTCAATATTGGTATAAGTATTAATAAAAAAAATGTAATAATATATAATTAAATTGCACTGCCACACTCGTATCATGGGACACGTCCTGTCTGCTTCACTACAATACCATTAGTAAACATTTGATCAACAAGTCTGATAATCACACAAAATATGAAGCATAAAGTTAAATTCTACAAATTAAAATCGATATTTAAAAGCAAGACGAGACCAAGGGTCTGGTGGTGTAATAATGTTAGCTTATATTTTATTTAGTTTTTTCGTATATAATATAATAATAATAATAAAGTCAGTAAAATTGTATTGGGTTCGTTGAATAAAAACATTTATTCAGGTGAGATTTTAATAGATACTTTACATGATTAAATATTTAAAAAAATATATGTTTAATTTTACACATCTTAGGTAAGAATGATTTATCAAGAAATCTAACAAACGAATAAAAATGAAGAACCATTAACAATTTAGCTATTTACTTTACTTCTCAGAAGGATGATGATCTTTGTTTCCAATAGCACAATAGAATTATATGAATCCCCTTTTATAAGACCAGTATATAAGATCCAATTATATTCAGGTTTATTTGTATATGTGTAATATACATGTGTATATTTTGGTATTTATTTGGTATTAAACCGTCGATCGCGTTACACTCTCCAAGTACAGAAATCATATTAAGGATATTTAAAAAAAACAGTTGATAGAAATTAATTGTAAAGATAAGGACAAAATATTTTTATATTAAAAAAATGAAGGCAAATTTAATATTATTTGATAAAATAAAACAGATACCAAAATGTTGTTTAAAATATACGAAATCGCGTCATTTCAAAATGAGTGACATTATTTTGTGATAACGATCACCTTTACAATGATTTGTTGGCCTGAAGTAAGAGTTATTACAAAAATAATAATCATATTTTATGAATAAAATTGCCTTTTTCATTAATATTCTTTCTAACATAGTAATAAATATAAGTTTTATAGCAGGCAAAACCTGCGTTACGCTACGCTAAATCGAAACTAAGGGTTAGCTAAGCATAGGCTCAAATGTGACAATGTGCTATGATAGCGTTTTTTTAAGGTTCCCAGGTTCGCTCTACCTACGCTGCTAGGTGAGGAACACAGCGTAAAGTTAAAAAAAACTTGTACCATTGAGTGAATATTTTTGTAATATTTGTGTTTGTTAATTCTCTTAATGACTTATATTTCATAGAAGTCCTTCCAATAAAATGAGGAATTCATAGCACCGTTTTAATATTATACAGACTTGACATATTTTTCTAAGGAACGCCATCGATATTAACTATTGGTAAAACGTAAAATTAATATTAAAAATAGAGGCTCGTCAAGTACGCAAAGTTATACCTACGGCATTTTTTTATATAAGTTTTTATATGTAAAAAAATCTAGCCTGAATAATTTAATAAAGTTATTAAGGACTTTTTGAGAAATAAAAACTTTACTTTAAGCACTGAAACTTTATTTATCTGTCATGTTTTATTTGGATTACTATATACTATTTGGATTGTTATATTTTATATGGATTACTATATATCCAGTCGTGGCGCAGCGGCACAAAGTGTGACTGTAAAATCGACTAGTAGTGAGTTCGATCCCACTCGAGGAGATGAAATATTTACATAAATTTATATTTCCATTTCTTCGCTCTGGTGGCGAGGACAAGCACGGCGTTAGGTTCTCCCACTCAACAGGCAATCCCTCCAGAATTCGGCAGAGAGTGGGGAATGGAGTGTGCTAGGCAGAAGGAATCTAGTGGTATGATATGTTATGATACACTGTTCCCCACTTTCCGCGGAGTTCTAGAGCCATTGCGTGTGGAGTGGTGGAACTCAACGCCGCGCATTGCCTCGACACCAGAACGAAGAAATTAAAATATAAATGTAAGTATATGTTTTATCTCCTCGAGTGGGGATCGAACCCACAACCAGTCGATTTTACAGTCACACGCTGGGCCCCTGTGCCACGACTGGCCTATATATATGGACTATATATGTATATTTATAATGGCTCGCCTGTCATCCCCTGCGGTAAGGACTAGGGTTCGTTGTTAACACTGTTAAGAAAGTTAGACAGACAGTTGAATGACATTAGTACTGCTTCAAATGCATATTTCAGTAACTTAATATAAGATCATTTATCAGATTTCATGTAGGGACTAGCAGCTTCAGTAAGAATCTCTACTTAACTAATTAATTTCATTTATTATGAAAAAAATGTAATTTTGATATGTTTGAAGTAATTAACACTATGGATAGTAAATAAATAATATTTGTATTGCTACAGATGGGAATTATAATTTTTACATGTTAAATAGAAGATTGACTTCAATTGATCTAGCGGCTTTAATACCAAATGTTGCCTCCCTGTTAAGGCTATTATTTTTAGGATTTAACTACAAATGTATAATTTTCAGATTTTTCCCTGAACTAGTACTATCTGTAGATGATAGGTGCCAAATTTCATAATTCGAGGTCAACCGGAAGTACTCTATGAATTTTGATTCCCTTCATAATGTCGAAATACGAAATACTTTTTTTGCAATATAAACGGTCATATATATTTTTTAAAGAAATGTAAAAATATGATTTTTTTCAGGAAACCAAGGGACCGTAGATTCGAGTATACTGTTTAAATTTTAACTGGATATCTGCGTATCTGAAGCGTTCCTAAGATAAAGGCTCTTTACAGACAGGCAGACAGACAGACATATGGGCAACGAAGTGATCTTAATAAGATCAAGTAAAAACTCTACAAGAACCCTAGAAGTATCTACTAGAAAAACAATCGGAGAGTGTAATAATAAAAAATGATGAAATTGATGTCTGTGGCTGTGGGTTCATTTCCTACTCGAGGAAATGAAATATTTAATATTCTCATTTTCCTCGTGCTGGTAAGGAGGCAAAGCCCAGCGTTGAGTACTACTGTTCAACTAGAAATGCAATAGGAATGGAACGGTTAGGTATACAGGGTGGAAGTGTTAGCACCACTTTAAATGAAACCACAGATTTAACTACTCCATAAAAGCCTAATACGATTTTTTTTTTCCAAAAATAAAATTGTCATTTTTTCAAACAAAATAAATAATAAAATTATTGTTGTAATATAAATCGCCATTTATCATGAACAACGCATGCACACATAAAACTATAAGTGAAACCGCCGCATAAGCCTCATTCCGAAATCGAGTCGTAGGTATTGGCGGTAAAGTTCAAAGTGGATTAACTTTTATTAGATTTATTAATAATAGTAGTGTGTGTTTACGTTATTGGTATCTATGTGTAACTGCGTCACACGAAATACAGGTATGAATAAACATCGTGAAATAAAAAAAAATCTTACGTCTAAACTGTTGAGTTGTCTTGATTAATTTCCTTAGCTATGAGTTTAAAATATTTTACCCTATATGCTGTTCCCGTAAAAGGGGCGCTGACACTTTCACTCTGTATACTCAAGTCTTTACTACCGTTGATCCGTCGATCGAGTTATTATACATACATATGTATATAAGCTTTTTTATGTTACTTGTGTCAGTATTTTTATTTTTGTTTTTATTTAATGCAGTTTCTGTTTTTAATTTTTATTGGTACTAATTTTAAGAAATACTTTATCTATGTAGCATTTTTACGCTTTCTTTTATCGATGAAAACGGTCTCGTAAGAATATTTCATCGCTTAATAAAATATGATACTCGTATATCTTATTGTGGTACAAATGATGTCTCTTGAGAACAAGTAGCGATAGCAAACGTAATATTATGGAAAAGGGAATATATCTAAGCAATATCAAATAACAGATAAGACTTATTTATATTCGATTTATATTTTGAATTCTTGGTTTTTGAACGATTTCAATTTATTTATTAACTGTATAAAGAAATAAAGGAAAAGCAAGAACATAATAACTTAAAGTACCTATATAGGTGTCTTTGTTTTTTTTAAATAAATACGTATGGTTTAGTTTTTAATTAATTTTTTCGGCCTCATACTTCATACATTATATAGAAGTATACATATATCGGTGCGGGCACCAGCATGAGGCCGATTTCGATCTCCAGCCGCAGCGAACGTGATAATAAGGTAAACATTCCCCATTTCCATTTCCCTTATTAATTTATTAATTAAAATTCAATTATTGTGGGACAAATTAAGCAATGTTCATTCAAATGTCTACTACTTGATTTTGTTTATCAATTATCTTACAGAAATGTTATATTTCTATCATGTTGTGTATTATTGTTTGCCTTGAAGAGCTTATTTATGATATTTAAGTAAATAAAAACGTATTTTTATATTGTATTTAAATGTTATTATTAATTTGACAATGTATTATACATTTAGTATTTTAACCCTTAATAATATAAAAAGAAAATTGTAGAAACAATTGTAAAAATATTAATTTAATGTTTACGTCAATTATTATTTAATATCTATCCTAATACGACACTATAATACTCACCGGAAATACATCAGAATAACAATTGTATTTCCTGTACAGCCTACTACAGCCATCACGATGTAGAGCGCCCCAAGTGTATAGTGCACAGGTGGATCTGGTGGTGGGAACCTTAACCAATGAGGATTGATATGTTGTATGAAGTCATCAGTAAAAAGTCCATATTGCCGCCATATATGCAAAGGCCATTGTCGCTTGAAGCTCTCTACTAATATACTATCAGGCTTTGTAGTTATAGTATCAGTGACAGTGTTCGCTCCCACGACGTATTCTTTAGTACTGAAATCAGCTGGTGTTCTCTTCACCCTTAATTGTAATAGGCTCTCCGTTGTAATACTAACAGGGATTCTTTTGCGTTTCTTCCACATTTTCAAATTGAAACAACGCCACATAATTTCACCATGACACTTAAACGACTCATATGACATGAAATAGTTCACAATACTTTCTTTTATATTACTTTTGTTGAATGTAGCACTAATATCATTTGTTGGTTCCGGCAGAGTATTAACTTTTATACACTCCAATTCGATTAGAAATATAACGATAATAATTTTTATGGCATGGTACATGTTGTTTTTATTTAATTTAATAAAATTTAATTGGATACATATAAGAAAACCGCGGGAAAGTTTCACAGGGCGGCCGCACGGATGGCGTCCCGAGGCGAAATGTTTTCCCAGATACTGAAAGCGCGTCCGAGATCCCAAACCGTCTGGACGCTCACTCCATGTAGTTTATGTGCAATATTATTACTGTCGTGTCAAAACGCTACTGCAATATATAAATTATATACAATTTAATTGTATGTAGAAATTAGTAGAAACGTTTAATAATGCATCTGTGTATAATATATACATTTTTTTTATACTTTTTTAAATAATATTCATACGTAGTCATATTAAAAGCTGACTCAGCAATTGGGAAATAATGTCAGGTAAATGAAAATATGGGCGCGTTGTAGCCATTCTTATATCTGTGACTTAATATTATTAATAATACGCTTTTCCGAAAAGCGTGGAATTGAGTTTTGCCATTCAAAACGCTATGCCTCGAAAATTTGGCGGAAAGTGGGGAACGTAGTGTTTTAACACTAGGTTCCCTCTGCTTACACTGTCATACGCGGGATACAGCGTAAAACTACTTTTTTATGTATATTTAACTGGTTAGGTAAATCGCGGATAGCATCACCTGATAATTATAACATAAGATACACATAATCGTTTTAACAAAGCATTTGCCAACTACTGCGAAATTGCATAGTTTATGGTTACGTTCTAACTGCCTTCACCAAAACAAAAAAAGGTATGTCCCCTCACACAAATAATATTTTAAAATATATATTATCTAACAGCGAAAGATCTCGCGTGCGAGATTATGACCCGCTCACAATAAAAATAGGTTGCGGAAAGAAGTGTCGAAGAAATCTGCTGTAATAGTAAATATTATTATTTTGGGAACTGCGAAGGTCATTTTCATTTTACGCGACAATTCATAATAATTTTGTAAGTAAATGAATCATGAACGTGCTTTGCGATATCATATAATGTGAACATAGTTTAATTTTGCTTTTTAGTTTTAGTACTGTTTAGGCCGGCACAAAAAATATTTAGTTTAGTTTTGTTATCCTGATGATGACCATAATCCCGATGAAGAGTGCGCGAATATAATTTACAACTTAGAGCGTTAATAAAAAAATACTTACCGGCTACCTACTTTTATATTTATATCCTTTGTCAATATATATAAAATACATATTGTGTACATCAGGTACGTAATATGTATGTATTAGGTACATATCCGGCTTCAGCTAGAAGTTTAATTATTCTATAATAATTAAACCGAGGCACAAATATGTGACTGTATGCGACTGGTTGTGGGTTCGATCCCCACTTCAGGAAATGTTTTTTTATTGAAATTTATGTCTTCATTTCTTCGCTCTCGTGTCGAGGCAAAGCGCAGCGTTGACTTCTGCTACTTTACACGCAATTCCTCCAGAATTAGGCGGAAAATGGTCAACGGAGTGTCTTAACACTAGGTTCTCCCTGCCTATCCTGCTGCGAGATACAGCGTGAAGCTGATTTTTATAATTAAACTTCCAGCTGAACCTATATCGCGTTATAGTAACAAACATTCGAGCATACAATTTTGACATTAATGTTGCGAGAAATCGAATTTCAACACGTAATACAAACAGAGGCGCGTAAAACTGTTAATATGTGATGTAATTGTACTCAACTCACACGCCGGCCATCGAGGATTACTTCGGTTGCCAAATTACAAGATACGAAACACAAGCCAGTGGCTTGTATCTCCTGAGCAACTAGTACTTACTAGTAGTTCTGTAGACAAAAGAAAGTTCTGGAAATGTAATAAAAGTGGGTGTTATTCAATAAAAGTACACGACGTAACTTAACTTCAAATAATTCTTTCCAGCGGGTGTCCAGGTATTGCAATCGTGCTACGGATTCAAATCGAGTTATATTAAAGACTTTCTTTTAATGTGCTGTATGTAGCTGTAATTTCATTATTAATTTATGGACAAAAATACTTTCACTTAAAAAAATGTATATATTTTGTATGTGTTCTAAATTATTATATATTTTTGGAACATGTATATTTTCCTTATGTTCATAAACAAATTTAGATTTCAATATCTATCACGCTGTATATCTTAATAGATTAAATCAAGAATAAACCAAGAATACTATATAGGTTAATAGCTACGTCCAACGAGCACGAATCAAACGGTCAAGCACGAATACAAAAGTAATTACAAATATATAAATGTGGTGAACTTTAAAAGTGCAAGATAAAAAAAAACTGTATGTTGTATAAAAAAATCCATCATTATTTATTTAATAGTGCAGTATGCAGTATGAAACTATTGCGTTGCCAAGAAACTCTACGTTAATTCTAAGATTTGTAGCGAAAATAATAGGAATTGCACGTTGTAAACTATATTGATATAAATTACTGCTTTCAGCTTCCTTTCGTCGTAAACTTCGAAGGACGTTTATTGTCTAACCTTTGTATTTCCCTATCAATATTTACATGTGGAAAACTATAAAATTATATATAAACCTATAGTTATTTATTTGATATTTAACTAAATAGCTATGAGGTACAGTTATATATATATTTAGTATCATTTAATTAAATGATATTTTATTACTTAAGCACGATAACTGTGGATATAAAACAGGCCCACAAGATGGTTATAATAATAGCATACACTTAAAAAAACCGGACAAGCGCGAGTCGGGCTCGCCCACCGAGTGTTCCGTACAAAAAATTGGAGGTCTTGATCTTTTTCTGAAATTAATTCAAGCTTTGTTTAGAAAGAACCCTTTCTTCTGATACGCCACTTGGCCTTAATATCAAATTTGCCCCCCTTAAAAAATAATTGCCTTAAACAATTATTTTTTAGAGATTAACCACAAATGTATAGTTTTTTTCAGATTTTTTCGTGAACTATCTGTAGATGCCAGTTGCCAAATTTCATATTTCTAGATTATCCGGAAATACCCTATTAATTTTGATTCCCCTTTATAGTGTCGAAATAAGCGTTTTTTGCGATATAAATTTTATCGACGGTATCTTTTTTTAAGTAAATGTAGATTTTTTTTCAGGAAATTGTGGGGCCGTAGATCTAGGGACATATATGGTTTAAATTTCAACTCAATATATCCAAGCGTTCCTGAGATAAAGGCTCTTGACAGATAGACAGACAGACGGACAACAAAGTGATCTTATATAAATAATAAAATTATTTTGTCCTTAAAAGATACGAAACCCTCATAGACTCCAAAGTATCTATAGCATTATTTTTTATAGTATTATTAGAAGGAAACCAAAACATTTCACATGTATAGTTGTTTTTCCGGTTTGGTTCGGCACATAAATTTTCATGAACATGAGGTACTAACTGTTTATCAGATTTTCTCTGATAGTTGTTTTTGTTGGCCAATCTAGTATAACTCTATACTAGAGTCAATGCATTACATACCTATAAAAGTAGTTTCTTAATAGAAACGCGGAATCAGTTTGCATTCATCTTTACAAGTTTTACACAAATTGCTACTTCTCTTCTTAAATGTTAATGATTACTAGTTATAATTTTATCTTTGATCTTTGAGTGAATAAACCTCTAATTAACTTTGTAATTTCATACAGTGTAAACATATCGGAATTTGATCTACTTTCTTAAAATATTAGTACATCTTCCACAAATATATTGTACTAGCGGCCTCTCGCGGCTTCGCCCGCATACCACCTATAGTACTTTTATTATTCTGCCTTTGTCAACAGATTGATCCATTCAATCATGAACAACTTGTTTTGATATTTTTGTTATATATTGTACTGACATATATTTAACTATTTTTGCAACGGACACGCTTAAAGCAATTCGGTGGCGTTCCTTTTCATCGTTATTTCCTTTTGAAACAATAACTAAGACTTACGCCGTAATGTTATATAGCCTGTAGAACTCCTGAGGAATGTAGCTTTCATAAAAATAAAAAAAGTAAATAGGACCAGTAAATCAAGATATCTTAGCGTAGTAGCGTAGCGTAGTGTATAAACAAATAAACAATCAAACTTTTCCGCTTTAATTATATTAGTACAGATCAGTTTACAATCGTACGCTAGTGCCACTGTGCTACGAGGATCTCAACATATGATTCACATGACATTACTCAGAAACCAAAACGTTATATAAAGTTTAAGCCAAGAAAGTGGTTTAAGCCAAATGCGCAAGTATTCATAAAAAAATACTTACCTAAAATACATGAAGAGTACAATAATATTACCCCAGCCTCCAGCCGTTGCGAATATAATGTAGATGGAGCCTAAACACTTATAAACAACTTCGCTGTGCGGAGGGAACTGCAGCCAGTGCTCGTTAATCAAGAACAGGTAGTCATCCGTGAAGAACCCCAAACTGCGCCAACTCGCGACGGGCCACAACTTTTTAAACCTTTTAATTAGGTCACGCTTCTTGTCTAAAGAGACTTCGGAATGGGAAGCGTTTTTCGATTCATTTGCATTTGTAAATCGAATATCATTATCATGTAAAATTAGATTATTGTTCGATAACTGCCTTTTCATGCGCCATTTATTTGAAATTATATTATCACTGCTTGCAAGGGCGGGTAGGATAGACACTTTTATAGTCAAATTTTTAGAATATAATATAATCATCACAAAAACAAAAGGAAGTCCGTAGATAAATATTTTCTTCATTCTACAAAATATATTATTTTTCTTCAAGACGTGTGGTTTCGTAGGTGAGCTTTCTTGATTTACGAATTCTAAAAGAAACGTTTTCGATACGTATTATAGAGTGATCTACCCTGGGGAACACTTTGTTCAGCCCTCACTTAAATTTGATTAAATTGGATCGGTTTAGTCTAAACTCTATATGGCCCACTAATAATGTCTAATAAAGCAGATTAAAGAATTTAGAAAATTAATTGGTAGACCTTGGAAGCTACTTATCTGATTGGCAAATGGTTAAGATCTTTTTCTAACAAAGTGTTTTATAAATTTATTAAATAGTAAGTACCATTCGCTACAAGCTTTTTGATTATTTATTTAATAAAATAAATTGTAAATAAATCGTGTTCTTATATGTACAGGATGGAAGTGACAGCGCTCCTTTTACGAGAGCAGCATATAGGGTAAAATATTTTAAACCCATGCCTAAAGAAATTAATCAAGATACCTCAACAGTTTACATGTAGGATTTTTTTTTCATTTTATGATGTTTATCCATACCTGTATTTTGTGTGACGCAGTTACACATAGATACCAATAACGTAAATACAAACTAAAATTAATTAAATTTTTTGTCTGTTTGTCTGTGCATTTGTTCACGATAATATCAGAAATGGCTTAACTGATTTAATTGCAGTTTTCACTCTTTTTTATCAAGCTTCTTTTAAAATGTAATGGTTGTTTTATTTCAAACGGCTTATAAGTAAAAATTTAAGCTCGGGGCAAAAGTATTTTCGTATTGTTCATACAAAGGAAAATATTTTTTAGGTATATTTTTTTATTTATTTATAATATATATGTGCCGTTTTGATCTATAACTTGTTGACTTCTTATGGGTAATACCATGATCCCATTCCTGTAGAAATTTTGAGATTTTTGATTAACAAATCTGACAGATAGTGTTCACAGTGTTCTTTTGAGGATAGCTTAATGCTTCCTAAAGAGTTCTGCAATTACCGAAACAGGTGGAAATCTGATGGAGCAAGATCAGGGCTATACGGAGGATACATCAACACATCCCAGCCAAGCTCTCTCTCTCTTCAGCAATGTCGTTACTACTAATATGTCGATCTTGCTACACTTTCTCAAAGATGGTACTGATTTTATCTGTTTTATCTCTGGCGTCTTGAAACGCTTGAACCACATTTGTGCTACCCTTATCTCTCGCGGCGTTCATCCTATTTTACCTTTTTTGTAAAAAAACCTTTAAAACGTTCCTAATTTCTTTGAAAAACAATTGAGAAATGCCGGAACCTAGTTTTTATTTATTTATTGCATCTTCATATTGTCACATTTAATGGTATTGAAACCAGCCAGAACACATTCAGTATAGCCAAAGAGGTTCCATTACTAATAAAATACATTGAAAATACGAAAATATTTTTACCCTGACCTATTAATATACCATTTTAAAAAATAGTTCTTCATAGCAATTTTTTAACAAAAAATTTATTGAATAGTTATAAAGATTTTTTTAATTTTTTGTCTCTGAGTTTGTTCACGCTAATATCAGAAATTGCTTAACTGATTTAATTGTCGTTTCCACTGTATTTTATTAAGCTTCTCTTACCATCTAATGCTTGTTTTATTACAATCGGTTTAAAGGATATAATATTTTAAAAAATAGTTACTATACAATTCTCGAACAAAAAATTACTATACATCACTATATTATTGAATTAGCTGAAATTTTACTTTTCTATATAAATATATTGTTTTTAAAATGATATTATTATTAGAAAACGAAAGTAATGTAAATTAGTAAATTAATAATTATTTAGTTCAAGTGGGCGAAGCCGCGCTCATAACAATAAGGCCGTGAGCTTAATATAATCCTAAGGGTTTCATTATCAATATTCCCAAAAAAACTTTTTAATGTTTTCAAAATAATGTAGCTTTCAGTTTTTTTTCTATAATATATAACATCAGTCCAGTAGTTTATGTTTATAGTAATTTTATTTCTTTTATTTAGCAACATTATTTTTTATATATATACGTGAGTTGTTCTGAAGATCGGTTTGCAAAATGGTTAAAAAAAATCTTATAATATTTACTTTAATTACAAAGAACTCGAAGCTGCTCCTCTTGAAAACCGTGTAAACGCGCAAACCTCTAATCCATACATAGAACAACAATAACAAAAAAAAACCAATTGTTGAGGCAACATAAATAAGCTGTTGTTTCTAGCTAGGTTCAAATTAATATATACATATACGTCCTTATATATTTTTTTATATATTTACAATTTGATCTAAAATTTTTTTTATTTTATATTAGTGAGAATTATTACATTAAAAATAGCAGGTATATTTGTAGACAGTTTCTTTTATCTTTTTTAAAACTAATAATATTCTCAAAGTAGATAAATTTATTCCCTAAATTAATATATAGCCTTTGTTATTCTTTAATTACGAAGCTTCATGTGGATGAAAGAATTTTCAATCATAAGTTCAGTAATTATTGAGTTTATCCATTACACTCAATCATTATTATTTTTTAAAATCAGCTTTACGCTGTATCCCACAGCCTGCACATAGCAGGTTAGGCAGAGGGAACCTAGTATTGAGATACTCCGTTCCCCATTTTCCGCCGAATTCTGGAGGCATTGTGTGTTGAGTGGTGGAACTCAACGCCATGCTTTTCCTCTTTATTAGTCAGCTTCTCGCTGTATCCTGCATACGGCAGGTTAGGCAGGGTGACTATAATGTTAAGACACTCCTTTCCTCACTTTCAGTCGAATTTTGAAGGCAGTGGCGGAATTCAACTCCACGCTTTGCTTAGACACCAGAGTAAAGAAATGGAACTATAAATTTAAATAAATATTTAATTTTCTCGAGTGGGAATTGAACCCATAACCAGTTGTTTTTCAGCACACATTGTGCCTCTGCGCCACGACTGTCCTTACCTTTCCTTTCCTCGCTCTGAGAATCGAACCCACTGTGACATGGTTAATATCAAAAAGACGATCATTAAATTTATTATTTTTAGTCATTTTTTTTAAATTACAAATTAACACTAGCACTAAATGTCTATTTATTTTATACTATATATAATTACCGATATCTTACCTGTATTATAAAAATACCGGTATTCTTCAAGGTTAATGTTACCTGTATTGGAATAATATCGGTTTTACAAGCCTTGGCCACGATTAGCCACTTGTCTGATATCATACATACTTTTTATTATATTTAATAATCGTTGGTTCTACAGAAGTGTTTTAATAAAGTCCAATCAATAAATTACAGAAATTCTTTTACAATCATAACTTTTGAGACGAGACACTTGACCTCCTCTACTCTAAATTGGAAAAGATATAGTAACTATAATAATTTTTAATCTAATGATAATACTAGTTGATGTTTTGTGAATTTCATTGACAAAGATATATATAAAACATATTTTTTAAGATAATACTAGCTTTTTGTTTTTAGCTTCACGCTGCATCTCGCACATATCAGGGTAGGCAGAGGGAACCTAAGATTTTTGGTTTAAGACACTCCGTTTCTATTAAGACACTTGCGCTCCCCATTTGTCTCCAAATTCTGGAGGCATTCCGTATTGAGAGGCGGAAATCCTTACTTCAAAATTATCAACGACGCGCGTTTGCCTCTTTACCAGAGCGAGCAAAATGAAAATATTAAATATATAATTTTCTCGAGTGGGAATTGAACTCACAACCTATCGCGTATATAGACACACGCTTCTGCCACAGCGCCATAACTGGCCTCAATGCCTGCCGCCTCTAATATATTTTCATTAGGATTTTAAAAGATCCTACGAGGTCTTAGGTAGGCGTAACTGTAATCAATTATATGACCCTATAAATTTAGAAACAATTCCGTTGTATTAGCTCGTTAACGTCAATTAATATCTGTTATGCCATACAACAGATTAATGCTACCTAATAAAGTATTTATTAGATAATTAATAGGCTTACACGTTTTTCACCAGTAGTTTACTATACATATTATGTATGTGTATACATACACACATACATAAATGTAGTTTTTGGTAAATAATTATATTGTTAGAAATCGGGAGCGGTTAACGTTTAAAAAAAAATCGATAAAAACCCATATCGTCTATATGTTTCTAAACTATTCGGAAAGAGATTCTACGTAATTGCAACAAGTGATGTGTATCACCTAATAACAGTACTTCGCACGAGTTTCCTTCCGATAAGGGCCGTTGTCTACAAGCAACTGTCCCCGATTGACATTTTTTTTCGAATTAGCTTTAATGCTGAGCTTTAATGGACGCCCGTGAAGTGATGGCGATCGCAGGGAAATGTCCTGCGTAAGCTAATCAGGGGGGATTTCGTTCCGTTGGGCCCCGACACGCCGAGGCGCGGCGCTTACGGCGGCGGTGAGTATGTCGTGAGACTGAGGAGTGTTTCCTTCCTATATATTGGGCGTTTGCGACAGTAATTGGATCGTCGGGATCCAGAAGAGTGCTACCAGGGCTTCGAAGAAGCGGGTGTGAGTGAGGAGCAGTAGGTTGGATTGGGAATCTGCACGTTCGTAGTAGCACTAGGCTAGGCGTTTGCAAAATTCCTTGAGCGATTCTAATTCGAAATCTTTTCCCGATAGACACAATTCCCCTGCTTTTATAGTTTTTTTTTTTCACCTACATCTACTCTCTTTTACGTAAATTCGCTAACAATATAGAAAATATAATTGAAGGTAGTCGTGGTGCAAAGGCACAAGTGTATGGTGGAAAGCAGAGGGAGCATAGTTTTAAAACATTCCGTTCTCTGCGCAATATTTTTGAGACTTTTCGTGTTGAGTGGCAGAACTCCACATCTTGTTTTGTCTTGTTACGATACCGAGGAAGTGAAAAAAAAATAAAAACGTAAATAAAACCCACAATCGTCGCGTTTACAGTCAGCTGCTATGTCATTGCGCTACGATGGTTTAATTTAAAACATTATATATGTAAATTTGACATGATATAGTAAATTTCTGTTTAAAAAAGACACAAATTAAATAAAATAAATATTATTAGAAATTATATTTTTAGCAGTGATTTAAATTATTAAATTATGGTTTAATATAACTTTATGAAATTTGTAAATGATCTCGAACCATAAAATCCGAACAAGAAGATGTTTTCTTCTTTTTTTGAACAAAGGACGAACAAAAGATTTTTTCCTCTCTTAAGAATCACGATTAGAAAACATCTCCAAATATATTCAACGAGACTTTCGAATTAATAAGACCCTTCCGTTATCTTATAAAAATAAAAATTATTAAAACATTATAATTATTAATAATATTTTGGTTTCCAGTACTCGAAACCCTCGTTTGAAAATTTTCTTATAAAAATACCCGCAATGTTGTATTTACAAAAATAAGAATAAAATAAACACTTTTATATGATTTGCCTTTTTATTTAAATTATTTTCTTATACAAGTCAACAGGAAATTATTTCTATCAAACAATATATTTAATATGCACAGTACGTCAGTAGCTCATCTACAGTGCATGGTTTGTCACAGCATTCGGAGACCACCTGCCTCTTGTAGCGGCCCAAACTATGCACGCTATGGGGCTCCAGCCACGGCCAGCTCGAGTCCACTGCATTTATTTTGTGATGTACATCAGATCTCTTGATTAAATTATTATCACAGATCAAAGCCAGGGCTGTGGCTAAGCGTCTTCCACAGTAGAACTCTCCAAAGTCGTGAGAAGTCACTGTTATGATACAAAATGAAATAGCGAACAAGAATAGCATGAATTGGGTCTTCATCTTGTTGTCCTCTTAAAGCCTTTTGAAGGTATGTGAAAAATATAATTTGTTCCTCGTTTTATAGGTTGCCAAAGTTATTAATATTCAAATGTATTCAATAGAAGTTAATCAGTTGAAGTAATAGGATTTGAAATGTTGTTTTCTCTGTGTCACCCACTTTCGGCTTACCTGACTGCGTATTCAAAAAGTCTTACGTCAGTTCTAATGTAACGTTATATATATAAACAATGATTGTATACGTACGTACGTATGTACATGACATAACAATACTGGTGAAATAATGAAAATTGGTATGAGGTTAAAACAAATTACAATACAAATAAGGGAAAAGTCCGATAAATAAAATTCATAGATATTTTTTAGGAAAAAAATATTATAAACTTATATTTATGATTAATTTCATACAAAATGTGTGCAGACGAACAAGTTAACTTTTATAAATTGTACTACCTGAGGTTACTACAATCCTAAAATTGATATATTGATTGATATAAGAAACGGCTTAACCGATTTAAATTTAGTGTTAACTATAAAATTTTGGCAAACTTCCTTTAACTTTGAGTATTTTTTAGTACAATTAGTTCGTAAGCAAAAAGTTATATAATTTTAAAGTATTTTGTTTTACAAAATTTGTAATTAATAAAACAGTTATTTTATTAACAATAATATTATATAACATTAATATTAAATTATCTAAATCTTTAGTTTTCAACGTTTTGTTGTTTGATATTGTAAAATTATTATTTACATGATGATAAAAAATAGAGATTGTTCAATGTAATTTGACCTCAGGTGTATAGAACCAATCATATTAAATATAGTTCGGTTTAGAATGGACACGCGTGGAAACGAATCACTACCACGTGCTTATACAAAAGGAGGTATATAAAAGGAGACGAGCGTCGGTGCAGCAAGCGACGGTAGTTGTGTTGTGTATGTACATTGTACACGAGACAAACAACGTCGTCGACAGAAGCCTAGTTTATTTGACGGCTCGCCGTTGGCAAGGCCGGGTCCAACGGTTAGGGACCCTTTAGCTCCCATACATTAATGTAATTTGTCTCCAGTAGGACCTTCATGTCGGGGCTGGTTTGCTTAAAATAAGAAACTTAGCAGTCCGATCCGAGTCCCGCAGGGGGCGCCCTTGTCACCGTACCGTCTTCCATACCCTCCAATGTAAAGGCCAATAGGACGAACAGCATTAGTCTAATTGGCCTTACTTTGTCGACGGTAAGACTCATATTCGAAAAAAACCGACCTTCTGCCGTTACTGTCGAATAATTCGTAGCGAATGCACGTACACAGGAATTTTGCGCACGGCGATTATCATTCCATAACGCAGTGTTTACTTTCACATCCAAATACGAAAATGTTTGCATCAAAAATCAAATAAATTTTCCAAAAGATTGAAATTACGATATATCTATATCTATCTATACGTCTATAAATAAAATTGGAGGGTCTGTCTTTGATGTCAATATAACTGTATTTTCCAAGTAACGTATCGTTTTTGTCCGGGCTAACCACCGGGTCACCTAAATCGATTACTATGGGACTAACAGCTATTTCAATAACAAAGGCTATTTTTATACCGGAATTTTAACGAAAATGGAATTTATGTGGGACAAACTGCGTTTGCAATGCACGCCTACCCAGTTAGATGTGATTTGTCACACATTTGTCTATAAAATACGACAAAATTAAATTAATTCCTAAAAGACTTAAATTACGGTTTATTTAGTGCATAACAATATAGATAACCATACTAAAACAATTAATATTTTTTTCTTAAATATACTTAAATAAATATTCGTATAATTCAAGCGGACGAAGCTGTGTGGGGGCCGCTAGTGTTATATACAGTTTTTAATTATTGCTAATTTTGATACGCATCACAGATAATAAATATTTAACTTACAAAACCCAGATGATTATCATCACCTACACTAATAGTAACTTATGCTCATAGTAACTGGCAATCGTAGCATTGTAGCTACGTCGTAGACGGTGTATAGATACAAATCTTAGAGATGTATTTATATATTTTTTTAAATGTTGTAGGTAAAATTTTACTTAGGAGTGTAACAGTAATATATGAAGACTGTACATTTATGGCCAACTTTTCTAGTTGCATGGTAACTAGTTCCATAATATATATACACATATTGCTCATATTACATAATACGAGGCCTTCGTGGCGCATTGGCACAAAGTGTCACAAAGTCACACTCGGCACACCGCAGAGTAGGCAGAGGAAACTTAGTGTTAAGACACTGCGTTCGCACTTTTCGGCGGCTTTTTTTTGAATAATTCATTCGAGGGAATGAGGGGATTGAACCTACAACTGTCGCGTTACAGTCACACCCTTGTGCTCCTGTGTCCCGACCGAGTTTAGCTACAAGTAAAACGTAAAACTGAGTTATAAATGTGTATGCCGCTACTGTAGCGCACTTTGAAGTCTCTGACTGTACATTGTTTAATCTTCATTTAAGATTTATTAAATGTATTCACGTAAATTTCATCAGTTAATCACAGAATGATTGACAGAAATCGTGTTGTCGTGGAAACTAAAAATTTCAATAAGGGAACCTTTTTTTAGAGTGTTAACAATTCGAATCCAACATTCGAGTCTAATGCAGTGAAGATGATTTGTTTGATTGATGATTAAGCTGTAATGTAGGAAATGGACTGAGGTGAAAAAATGTAATAGTAAAATATTATATACTTCTCTTGGATACTTAAAACTTCTTTTACGTAATATATGTATATAATATATGTATATAATATATGTATATAATATATGTATATATATATATATCCGAAATGCTGTCTTCTGATAATATATTACTACTACTACTAACGTCACGCTTTATCCCTAGCGGGGTAGTCAGAGAGAACGGAGCGCCATATGCTACGGTTATCTCTATCATCCATCGCATCTAATAATTCATTCATCTTTTCTTCCATTCCTCCTCTTAACTTCCACGTAGTTATTTGTAGCTCCGTCCTCCACCCCCCGCCGTCCCGGACATGGCGTGCTGGGTGGCGGTCCCCAACGCCGCATTCGTCGCCACTTGACACCAGCGGGGACGCACTGGTGCGCGTCGCTTTGGGGGGACGCCCTATCAGTGCGCTCTCTCGAGGTGCACGTGGCGGATGGAACGTTGCAGCCCTCGTAAGGGCTGGCAGGGGTCGCTACGAGAAAGCCTTCCATCTTGGACCCTCTAAAATATAAAAATTTAATTACAAAAAATATTTCTATATGTATACAGGATGGAAGTGTCATTACTCCTTTTTAGGAAACAGCATATAGGGTAAAATGTTTTAGACCCATGCCTAAAGAAATTAATCAAGATACCTCAACAGTTTAGACGTAGGCTTTTTTTTCATTTCACGATGTTTATCCATACCTGTATTTCGTGTGATGCAATTACAAGTATATACCAATAATGGTAACACAAAAATACTACTAAAGGTAAATCAACTTTGAACTTTGCCGCCAATACCTACGATTCGATTTCGGAATGAGACGTATGCGGCGATTTCACTTCGATAGGTTTATGTGTGCGTGCGTCGTTCTTGACAAATGGCGTTTTATATTAAAACAATAATTGTATTATTTATTTTGTTTGAAAAAATAACTTTTTCATTTTTGGGAAAAAAATAAAATAATTGTATTGGGCTTTTATAGAGCAGTTAAAACTGTGGTTTCATTTAAAGTGGTGCTGACACTTCCACCCTGTATATTAGATGTACAGTACTATGTTACTCTTATATATAAATATCTATGTATCTATATTAACGTCTATATCATAATATATTTTAATTTTGAATTAAAATCAGCCAGTACCTTAAATTATGAAAAAAACTTCCAAAGGTGGGAACCTAAAGTTAAAACACTCCGTTCTCCACTTTCCGTTAAATTACCGAAGTATTGTGTGATGAGTAGCGGAACTCAACGCCGCGCATTGCTTTGTACCAGAGCTAAGAAATTAACATGTTAAAAAATTATATTTAATTTCCTCGAGTGGCAATTGTGCCCACACCTTTACATTTACAGTCAATCGATTATACGATGGCGACGGCTACTAAATTCTAATAAATTAATCGAAACTTCTGACAAATTAATAGAAATATCCGGTATATTAGTAACTTTCTATTATATTTGTATTACATTTATTCACATCTAATTAAGGAATCCCATCTAATTATCGAAGTCTTGGTATAAGTTAATTGGACGTCTGTTCTGTTGTATTCTTTATTTTATCGCAACGACATCTGTGAATGTTTCAGATCCACCGTCGCTGTTATCTTTTTAGAGAGTACATTTTAGTTCATGTAATATTTAGTTTATCATATTTTATGCTAGATGGCATACTAAAACAATAAATTTTGGTTCATTTTATCATAGAGGTTTTTGAAATAAACTCTAGAGGGCGACAAAAAAGTATTTTCCTTAAGAAAACAGACACTGATGTATAATAGCAAGCCATGATTGAATCCCGATATCTATGGCGCTATATCTATTGGAAGGCCGTTAGTGGGATGTAATATTAGGTATTGCTCCGTCTTTTTTTCAATCAGCTTTCAAGCCACTCAATATTTTTTGAATGTTGGTATATCTATGCTATGTACTTTCTTTCTTGTGTAGAGAACTGTTGTATAATAATAACATATAACTTATCAGTTATAGATCATTCATAAAGGCTATTTTTCTAAATAACATTGTAAGAGTCAAGAGTCAAGTCAAGAGTCCAAAGTAAGAGCTAATCATACAAAGGTAAAAATAATTGACTAATCGATTATTGGTCAGACTAACAAATGATATGCTCGAGGTTTTTTTATGAGTTGTTAGGCGTCGTAGACTTTTGTCGTCCGTACTTTTTTTATTCTTGATTAGTAGTTGTTGTTGGTTTCTTTTTAAAATGTGAAGTGAACATTTATATTTTGAATGTTCTGCTTTCCCTTTTGTCAATATTCAAGTTTTGTGGTTGTTGATCATGTTGATTGCGGTGCAGTTAATTGGTTATATAATATTTTTATTACGTCCTCATCTCTGTAGGAAATAGCCATTTTTTATGTTGTGTCCCACTAGATCAGTCACGGACCCTTCATTTGCTCAGTGAATAAACCTGCCGATAGTGTCTTTATCGGTGTCTTTTTAAGTGTCTTGTTAAGACGACGACTGCGTGTGATATCGTGTCGTGAAGGGCGTTCTTAATGGCCTTAGTTCGGATGATTACTACCAACTCGTATGTAAGTCCCTGAGATTCGTTGATAGTCAGGGTGCGCGAGTTTCCCTCTCTTTCGTATCCTTCCCTGATAAGGCCCGCTGTTTTTCCTTGTGTATGGACCAGGTACAGAGTATTGGGGGAATCTATTGGGATGGGATGGACGTCTGTTGGGCTGAGTATATTCCGTAATATACTTCGTTGAGCGCAATAACATCTATAGGATCTCGCTAGCTCTTGACTGATGGTCGTCACGGGGTATGGGTCGATATAGTGCATTTGAAAGAGCTTTATACTGTCGATAAATGGTAGTTGGTTCATGTACGTAATGTAAATATTTTGGCCTTTGATAATATGACCGCTATTACGATTGGCCCCAAAATGGTTCATTAAGGCCTCATGCAGGATAAGTCTTGCGGCCTTTTCTGCAACACTGTTTACCAGAATACAGGCGATCGTGCGGACTTGATTGATTGACTTTGACTTTTGCGTCCCTAAGGCAACTAAAAGTGATCTTACACTTGAGGTCTTCGGTTGCCTCAAAAGTTGCAGTTGCTATCACTCCACCCAGGTAGATCACTCCACCCAGGTAGATAAATACCAAGAAAATTTCCTTTGTTATTTAGAATTGTGTTAATAACGACATGAACTTTAATAAATTTTAATTTGATTTGATTATATTTTTTTAACTTTAATAAACATGGCTATTCAAGTGCATGTCGTTATTTATTTTTATTTATAAGTATATATATACGAGTTTATATATTTATATATACGAGTATATATAAGAGCAAAGACTTAAGATCTAAATTGTCTTTATATTTAACACACGTTAAGGGTGCTTTAGGTTTTTAAGTGAGATTACGTTCAGTTTATGACGCCCCTATATCAGGGGATCTATTTTGTTCTCGTTATCAACTTTTGAGAAATTTACTTCTACATTTGCGTACTACTAGGATATTTTTTTAAGATATTACAGGTTTAGTGTTTACGTTGTTGTTTCGGTATCTGTCATAAATTTTCTATATTAAATTTCACTCCATTCTGCTTTACGATTTTGTTGTAATTTTTAATAACTCTGTAGTTCTGATGCAAATATGCCTAATTAATTAATTACATGTAGGTGTAATGAGCGTCGTTAATATCCAATATGGCCACTGTCTTAACAAAATGGCGGATCTTATATTTACAAATGGAATTAATCTGTACAGATTAATTAATTGATAATTTCGTTATTTTTATGGAGACGGGTACTTTTATATTTAGTATAAAATCTAGCATTTTTTTCTTGCTTTCTGCAATTGCTATATTTTATATAAGTTACTACTGAAGTTCTTTATTAAGCACTTTATTCTACTTGTAGTACTATATATATAACCCCACTAAATTTCTATTTAGTTAGTGAACATTCATTCTTGTTTATAGTGTAGCGTATAGAACAAAGTTTAAGCTGTATCCTTCGAATTACTTGACCAATTACAGTTAAATTTACGAAACTATTCAGTGAGGGGAATATTTCAAGTTTATGTATAAAATTATAGATTAGTATTTACAGCTAGTCAATTTCAAAAAAAATATATAAAAAAACAATGATCAAAATCGGACAGTGGAATATTGAGTTATCCGTCCATTTGTCGCGCATATATTTAATGCAAATTTAACATTTACGTAATTTTCTCATGGATATCATTATCAGATATGGATCAAATTAAAATGGGACCACACGAGAAGCTTTTTTTATTTGAAAGCTAGTCTTTCAAATAAAAAAAGAATCATCAAAATCGGTTTACCGAGTGAATAGTTCTGAGGTAACAAACATAAAAAAATACAGTCGAATTGATAACCTCCTTTTTCTTGAAGTCGGTTAATGAATTAGTGTTTACACTAAATACATACATACACATAAATATATTTATTAGATATCTACATCTACATATCTATTAAAAGCAAACAGTTAAAGAATAATAATCGTTGTTGTTTATGGTGTGTTATAAAAGTGGATTTAAGCATTTTAAAATAATGTATATAAAAATAAAATTCTTTTTACATCATCATTTTGATCGAAATTTATATATTATGGATAGGTTGCAACAATTTAATTTTTTTCCATTATATTCCATAAAAGCTTCATATTCTTATTTATGAAATAAAATTAATGGTACTTTAATTATAATGCATCCTCCAATGTTTTCACGAAAATTTTACAGGTACAACGTATTTTACTCTCTTGTTTGTTGCGCTGCGACACTATAGTGGCATTAAACGGATAAGCCTTTGAACCAATCAGCGTCATTTTGCGTCTATCATCAGATCAATGCAAATATAGGAAATTTGTTCCGACTGTTATTTGCAATTAAAATCTGTAATTAAACAAAGTAATACAATAATTTATTTTTTGGGCTAATTTTTTTTATACAGGATGGAATACATAATTCTACTTAATAATATTATTGATTAGATTAAATTAAATATGTCACACACTTAGCTAGCTTAGTTCCGCACTTAGCAGGGTAGGCAGAAGGAGCCTAGTATTAAGACACTGTGTTCTCCATTTATTGTAGAATTCTGGAGACATTGACTGTTGAGTGACGCATTTCCTCGACACGAGAGCGAGATTCCCACTCAAACAGATGAAAATATTAAATATTTCATTTTATTGAATGGGAATTGAACCCACAACCTATCGCGCTTACAGTCTGTGTTCTTACAGCACACTCTGTGTTCTAACGCCACGACTGGCCTCAAATAATATTTAAATTATTATTCATTGATTCTCTTATTGATTGTTCCTTGCAAAATGGATTTTTAGACTTCCATGTAAATAAAAGTTCTTAAAGTAGAACTGAAAATACTAATATTTCCATATTAACTCTTGCAAAAGTTCTATTGGAAAAAAGATTGAAACAAAGAATAGTTCAATTTATAATGATTTTGACTTAAATACTCTAATAAAAATTAATTCACAATTATAATTTCCATACTGAAAACAGTAAAATAAAAACTCTAAACTATATAATACAGGCCCTGCCTGCTATGCGGTAGTATTCCTAAAGGTACGAGTATATATTGTTTCCGGAATCATCAAATATCGATTTCCTATTCGTTTTGAAACACGTCCATTTCCCTGTAATATAGGTATATTATTTTATATTTTAATGGATGAAATAATATAAATAAAATATTTACTGTAATAATGAATTATACTGTATTAAATAATTTTACATGATTGCGATATGTTTTTGAGAAAAACGTAATAAAGGAGTCGTGTAAATAACTTATGCGTAAAATGTATGCTTAAATTGATTATTTTAACAATTTAAAAAAAAATCTTGGCCGCATTTTAAAAACTAGGGAGATTTCTATGTCGTGAGGTTATAGTTTTCGCCAAAACGGCAGCGTCAAAAAAATCTAATATATGTTTGTATAATAAAAATGTGTATATCGATAAGATAGGCCAGTCGTGGCGCAGGGGCACAAAGTGTGACTGTAAAACCGACTGTTGTGGGTTTGATCTCCACTTGAGGAGATGAAATATTTACTTAAATTTATATTTCCATTTTATTCGCTTTGGTGGCTTTTGCCTTGAGCAAAGCGCGGCGTTGAGTTCTGCCACTCAACTCGCAATGCCTCCAGTATTCGGCAGAAAGTGGGGAACGGAATGTCTTAACACTAGGTTCCCCCTGCCTACCCTGCTGTGAGCGGGATACAGCGTGAAGCTGATTTATTTTATTTATTTATTTGATAAGGTACTCTTACGTAAAAATGGATACTGAACAAATATAGATAATCATCTAATCCTAATGGATCGCACCTTTATAGCGTTAGTTTACTTCTCTTTGCAATATAACGTCTTACTGAGCAAAAATCATAGGTACTTAAAATATAAAATAGATAAAGGATCAGTAAATAAGAGGCCCGTCGTGGCGAAAGGGCACAAAGTGTGACTGTAAAATCGACTGGTTGTGGGTTCTATCCCCTCTTGAGGTAATGAAATATTTATTCAAATTTATGTTTTAATTTCTTCGCTTTGATGTCGAGCCAAAGCGCGGCGTCGAGTTCCGCCATTCAACACGCAATGCTGGAGGCATGGCGTGTTGAATTCGGCGGAAATTTGGGAAAGAAGTGTCTTGACACTAGGTTCCCTCTGCCTATCCTGCTGTGTGTGGGATACAGCGTGAAGCTGTATAAAGGATAAATAAGTTAAGGTATCAGTAGGTCATCATTTTGTAGCCGTTCTCGAGTTGTAATGTCTTTAAAATTGCGGAAGTTGGTATTTACCTAGTGAAGAAGTAACTATTTAGCTAATCTTCGAGTAAAGTAAAAATGAAATATACTCGATACAGAGGCAAGTATTTATGAGCCGCTCTCTTGAGATATCGTATTCATTCATGAATTACTTAATGGATCTCAGATTTAATAATTATAAATACGGACCTACGTGCTTTGTTTGGTTTCCAATTATATATATAAACATAAAAAATCTACATTTTAGTTCTTTAATTATAGCGTCTCGGGAGTGCTACATGAGCACAAAATCATGTTAAAAAGTGGGCCAGTAACAAATCAGCAACCTTCACCTATAACAAGACAAATACATATTGCCAAAGTAGTAGGCTAGTATTTTTTTTACGAAAATATTATAACTTCATTAAAATAACTAATTTAGTATACCATTAAGAAAATAATACTGTTGATATAAAAAAAATTGTAATTTCTGAATATTTTTCATAAACTTTCTTAATCATTTTAAACTTAGGCTAAATTATTTTTACATTAAGCTAGTCTTTGCTAGAAAGTCTATGCTACAGAAATTTATTTTTAACTTTTCCAAGTAGTCTGATACAAGTTGTCAGACGTAACATACTTTGCCGGCAAGTGCCGACGACTAAATTTATCAACTTTAATTTTTATACAAAATTTTGAGTTTACGGGTATTATCACAATAAAATCATAATATTTGTATGCTATATTGTTATATTTAATAGATTGAAAAGGAATTTAATTGTTGATGAAATACATTTTTAATTATTTATATTCGTATTAGTGCTATTTTTTCACGGTTTCCAATGTTATACTTTCTTTAAAAAACAACAACAAGTACTCCAGGTTATCTAAAATGAAACTATATGTTTTGTGCATAGCCAAAATATACAGTGCTATTACTCATATTAATTTAAAAAATAACTAATGTATTTTTATGAAAAGAAAAAAAAAATGTTTTATTCTTTTTCATATTAAATAAAAAAATGTACATTTGTAAAAGTCTCAATATTTCTCGGTAACACTTCCAAAATGTCTAAAAATTTTTTTCTTAATGTTTTTCAATCTTGCCGAATGATTTTTAGCCAAAAAGGTGGTACAAAATATAAGAAACTTAATTTAATTTCGATATATATTTTATATTACGAATACAGGTTGTTATGTATAAATTCATATATAATTACAAATCAATTTCAAAATTATCATAAGAGCGCCATACAGCGTGATACAGCGTGAAGCTAAAAAAAAAAATAGGTAGTGTAATACCTGCATATATGTATTTACTACGTACATAAATAAATGTTTCGGTCGTAGCTACAATCATAACTTACTGTTAGCTTAATCCAAATGTATCTTGTCGTGAAACGTAGATGGATACTCCTTACTGAAAGGATTCCTTTGCTCGAGTTTTCGAAAGCCTTCTCATGTAATTTTGATTTACGCTTTAATGACGTTGAATAAAAGAGTCTCAGGGGACTAGTGACCCTTGCTACTTTTCATAACTTTATCGATACTTATCGATATTTAAAAATGGGGAGAGGAGAAGAACAAGATATTTTTTTTCTTCTTTTCGTATCGTCCTTCTTTTATGAGAGAAATGCAGGGCGAATCTATTGTAAAAATAACTTGTTGTGACGTAAATTTTAGACCATTAGAAAACATAGTATTCATTTCACTTTCTAAATTGTAAGTAATCGAATTCACAATCTCCGAGTCTAATATATGCCAACTACACTTTAAGTATTTAATTTTTTTTTTTTTAGTTAGCCATTCGATGGTTTTATAATCCTTACGAATTTTACATTTTGTTCCAACCGTCTTAATTTTCTTATTATTATGTTTGAATCGTACATATTTATACAATTTCAATTTACTTTATACTTATCATTTACGTTATCATTTCATTTAATAAGCATTATGAATGCTTTTAACGAAATAACAACTTGCAACGACTAACGTGCAAAAGGCAAATGAGATCTCACGCGGCTCGTAGATAAACCAATTTAGAGTAAATTTAATCTCTGCTGAATTCTGTCCCAAAAAAATGTTACGGATTATCTTTCTGAATTTCAACACAAAAGATATTATTTGTATTTACGAAATTCGTTTTTTTTCCAGCTTCACACTGTATCCCACGTGTAAAAAGGAAACTTAATGTTAAGACACTCTGCTAGACAGTACGCATTGCTTATTGAGTGGCGGAACTCAGCGACGTGCCTGCCTCGACACCTGAGCGAAGAAATGAAAATATTAAAATACTGTAGCGTTTGGCTCTCCGTTCTCTCTGACTACGGCAAAATTTCACTTAACACTTAAGATATGGTATAAATCATGGTGTCAGCTGCATCTTTAAAGAATCATTGTTAGAGCTTAATTCTTCCAAATCAAGAAATGATTAGAAGGAACAAGTAAGAATTGCATAACTTTTTTATATTATAAAATAGAAAATAGTTATATTTTAAAAATTTTCATCTATTTCCAATTGTCTTTTTCTTTTAAGAAAAGTAAAATATACTCATCAGTAAATTTATCACAAGCATTTACTATCATTAGTACTAAACTAACGTTTTAAATAAAAAAATACATTTAAAATTCCGTCCCTCTACGAATTGACAGAGCGTAGTAATAATTACAAACCTGATCAAAATACGAAAGAGTTTACAGACGCGGCGATTCTTTGACAGGGAGCGAGGGCACGAGGGCGAGGGCGAGTGCGGAGGGCGGAGGCGGAGGGCGGAGGGCGGCGGGGCTGTGGGCGGGCGTGTGCCGGCAGTCGGTACCGCGCCGCGCCCGGGCCGCCCGCTGCCCGCTTACGTAAGGATGCTCGAGCCCGCGAGCTGATGGCCGCGCTCGTCTGGTGGCTGGCGGCCTGCTGCCTGGTGCGCGCCGCCGCCGCCGGCAACCCCGACGCCAAGCGCCTCTACGACGACCTCCTCTCCAACTACAACAAGCTGGTCCGCCCCGTCGTCAACACCACCGACGTCCTTCGCGTCTGCATCAAGCTCAAACTCAGTCAGCTTATCGATGTTGTAAGTTGAGGCCGAATGTATCTCATAAGCTCCCGTTGCTCAACACCTGGCTGACCTACATCGACCCACAGCCGGGTGCATTACGAATGCAATGGTTGCACTTGCGCGCCGCATTTAGTATTTAAATAGACACAAATCACCACCGACCCACTTTTGACAAAACAAAGCCTCACTCGAATCTTGTAAAAGCTTTTGAATGGGGAATATTTAGTAAGTGTCGTCTTCGCGCGTCCTCATATCTTCATTCTCGCAGTCGCAAGGCGCCGCGCCGTCTCCCGTTATGTATTTTGAATCGGATCCCATAAATATTCCGAATGGCTGGGAACGTGCGGTTGCTTTTAATATTTTGCCTATGTATCTATATGTATCTAAACTTGTGCTATCAGGATAGGATTTCATTTTGATTATCTATTTGTAGAAGATTTTTTTATTACTACTGAAACAGAAATATATTGAACTTTGCCTAATATATTAATATTTTAAATAAATTGAAAAATATATTGATGATGATATATTGTTGATGTCAGAAAAATATATTGTTGATGTCAGAAAAATGTAGGTATTGCTATTTATAAATCTTAAATAGCGATATCTACTTTTTTCTGACTATTAAGTTCTCAAGACCTAATAACCTGACTTAGATTTATGAGAAGAGGTGAGGAAATCTATAAATAACCTATATATCTATAATAAATAGAATATATGTATATATGTATGTAGGCATATTTTCTAATATCATCATGGGAACGTGCGGTCATATATGTCACAAAATAGTAAAAATTTAATAAAATTAAATCACCTGTATTCCGCAAACAGCAGGGTAGGCATAGGGAACCTAGTGTTAAAACCCTCGGTGCCCCTCTTTCCGCCAAGTTCTGAAGGCATTGCGTGTGAGTGGCGGAACTCAACGCCGCGCTTTGCCTCGACGCCAATGAACGAAGTAATGAAAATATAAATGTAAATGAAAATATAAAAATAATAATGTAAATAAGATTTTATTTCCTCGAGTGGTGATCGAACCCACAACCAGTCGATTTTAAAGTCACACTTTGTGCCCCTGCGCCACGACTGGCCTCAAAATTGTAACTTTAAGGATTTAAATTCTAAATATAATATACACACATATTATATTCATACGATTGCGAAATAAAAAGAAACCTTTCTGTTAAAATAAAATTTATAATTATCATAGCGTTTGGCGCTCAGTTCTCTCTGGCTACCCCGCCAGGGATAAAGTGTGAAACTAAAAAAACTCTTCCATTTACATAATCACATTTAGTTAAAGTTAGCATTTTATGAATGTAAGGATAAAATGATTTTTCACGGTTTGAAATTACATGAATATGACAGTCTATAGAATAGAATTTTGAGGGGTGCCTGATCTAACTTAATAAATGTCACCGGTCGTGTCCGATTGTCCATAGTGACAATCGGACACCATCACTACGAATTTCATTATATCTACTTTACTGGAGTTATGATTTAAAAAAATCATAATAATTTAAGATGACTATAGTTTGTTTAAGTAAATTATTTTGGCAAAAGAACTTAATTTTAATAAACACATGGGCTCTTTATAAATATATGAGGTTCCGATAAATTTTTAATTATGGACCGATCTATATATTTTTATACGCTTGTTACAATTTATTTCGTAGCTTGATGAGAACGCATGGCTTAGTAGTCAGAGCGCCTGGTCAGTTTCAAAGAGGCGCGGGTGCGAGTCCCGCTACAATCAAATTTTTATATGTTTTCTAAATACGTATTTTTCTTTCCTAAGTGTGGAATACACTTTAAAAATGTAAAAAAAAAAATTAGAGAGATAAATTTTAAAGATATTACAAATTGGGGTCGTCGTGGCCCAAGGACACAAGGGTGCAAACGTAAACGTAATAATTGTGGGCTCGATTCCCACTCGGGGAAATTACATATTTAATATTTTCATTTTCTCGCTGTGGCGTTGAGTTCCGCCCCTAAATACCTCATAAATTCGGCATTCGGAAATTGGGAAACGAAAGTATCTTAACACTAGGTTCCCCGGTTCTATCTGCCTACCCTATATGTGTCCAGCATTAAGCTAAAAAAATCGAAGGCCGTTATAAGAGATATGTAACGAATACTTGACCTAATATTGCCTTCTCTACGATCGTTAGCAATATTCTCATATTCCATATTTCTTTTTTCACATCAATGTTATAATTAATTTTATTGAAGTGTGGCATTGCAAGACAGCGTCTGACAGATTCACATTTAAAGAATAATTATTTTCATTTTCTTGTTCTCGTAAGAAGTCAAACATTGGCGTTAAATTCTGTTACTCAAAACACAATGACTCGATATATCGATACCTCACTTGAAGGCTTTGACACCAAATTTTGCCCCCCTTTTAAGACTATTGTTTTTAAGGATTTAACCACAATTGTATAATTTTTAACTGCCAAATTTCATAGTTCTAAGTCAACCGGAAGTATCCTATTAAATTTGATTTCCTTTATAGTGTCAAAATATACGGTTTTTGCGATATAAACGGCCATATCTTTTTTTAAAAAAAAATATAGAAATACGTTTTTTTCAGGAAATTAAAGGACCGTAGCCGACCGACCTTATATAGTTTAAACTTCAACTCAATATCTCCAAGCATTCCTGAGATAAAGGCTCTTGATAGACAGACAGACAGAGAGATGGACTTCAAAGTGATCTTATAAGGGTTGCTTCCTTCCTTAAAATGTACGGAACCCTAAAAATAAAATAAAATTTTCAATACTATATATTATATATTAAGTTTAACCTTCATCTCTGAAAATATATTCATTTCATTCACAGTAGATATATGCATAAAAAGAAAAATGAGCTATTGATTTTATATTCCTTTGTTGCCGTCCCACGACTCTTGACGTGTTGAAGTTTCGAAAAAAAAAAACGTAGTTCTCATGCATTTTCATCACTACACAATAGGTACATTCAAGTTAATGAATAGAAAATAATAAATCACTATTAATTTCACAAAGTTACTTTGAATACACATAAAAATATTATATGTATTAGTTAGAAACTATTTTGAATATTCTAATTTTTAACTTTTTAATATGCTTTGCAAGTTTACGTATTACGTAATCTAGAAGCATATTATGAAAAGTTTTATATAAATTTTATTTTAAAAAATCGAACAAAGGTTCAGATTGCCTTTTGCGAGAAAATAATTTATTTCACAATAAAAATATTTACGGCAAGCAATAAAAATATTGCTAAAAGCGTAACAAACTCGATTTATTATGTCACTTCGATTTTTGAGCACCATTAGTCTTTACGGATAGAGCATTGGAAAAAGCGTGGATGGCCATAAACCAAAGATTAAGGATTTTGAGGAGATTGATTTGATTAATCAGCTTCACGCTGTATCCCGCACACAGCAGGGTAGGCAGAGGGATCCTAGTGTTAAGACACTCCGTTCTCAACGCCGCGCTTAACCTCGACACCAGAGCGAAGAAATGGAAATATAAATTTAAGTAAATATTTCATCTCCTCGAGTGGGGATCGAACCCACAACCAGTCGGTTTTATAGTCACACTTCGTGCCGCTGCGCCAAGACTGGCCTCGGATTTGATTGATTGCAGTATTTCAATCAATTAGTTGTGCAGGGACACAAGCATACGTTGTAGGTTCATATCCTTTTCGACAAAATTACATACTTAATATTACATAATATTACCATTTTCTCGCTCTGGTAATAAGATAAAGTGCGGCGTTGAATTTCCCCAACCGAACACGCATCCAGAATTTGGGGGTATGTGTAAAACGAATTATTTTTTTTTTACATAAGAGAAAAAGAACTTATACGTCCTGTGAACCTTTACAATTATTTATTGTTTTTGTTTATTATCTCCTTCAGGACCATTTAAGCCGTAATAGTTCTAAAACTAAAAACAAGTAGTAATACAACAAATGAAACGTATTTTTGTTTTACGATAAACGTATATCTATATATCAAGTATTGTTTATATGTTTTTCTTTGTTTAAATAATAAAAATACCGCATCTTTTAAAATGACGCTAAATGTTGAACGAAATCTTAAGAAACTTGCTCTTTCAAATTTAAAGCTAGAAAGTTGATATTCACTCGTTTAAGTGAAATGGCAATGATTTTTTTGTCGTTAAGGCACTATTGTACTTCGAGCTATGGTTTTTAGCTCGTTTTTTAGGGTGCCGTCCCTTTTAAGGAACACAGTAACCATTATAAGATCAATTTATTGCACGTCTGTGTGTCAGCCTGTCTGTTTGTAAAGAACTTTTATCTCAGGAATGCTTGAAGATATCGAGTTGAAATTCAAACCATTTCAAACCATATACCCATATCTACGGCCCCATGATTTCCTGTAAAAATGTTATTTCTACATTTACTTAAAAATAAAAAGATATGGCCATTTATATAATTAATAGCGTACTTCTGGTTAACCTAGAATTATGAAATTTGGCAGTTAGCATCTACAGGTAGTACTAGTTTATTTTTATATTTGTGGTTAAATCATAAAAATGTATAGCCTTAAAAGAAGCCTTAGCCCTATAAGCCTTTTATATTCAAAATTTTGGTATTAAAGCCTAACTAAGCTAAGCGAAGTGTGAATTTCAGTGAAACCTCCAATATTAGTACGAAGCACTAGATGGGCGTGCCCGACTCGCACTTGTCGGATTTTTTGATAATATTCAAACGATACTTCACTATGTACGGTTCCCGACGACTATTGAAGAGCAATTGTATCAGACTGTTTGCGATCATTGAGGATTCAAATTGTACTTGGGAAATATTTTTTGTTTAATTAATTTAAATATAAAATTTACTTGGAAATGGTAATATTGTAAATTTCCATTTTAAATAATTAAAACACAAAAATAAGTAGATTATTACTAATTTTTTATTAAATAAAATTAGTTGATACAAGTATTTATCGTCATTAAAAAAAAACAATGACACATCCATATTTGAAATTTAAAATATTTTCTAAAGCACATGTTTTTTTATAAATTAAAGGCTCTACATAAAAAATAATTTCGTTACGAAAAATATCACAAGATAAGAGTACCCCTCAAGAACAATGGAACAATAAGGCTTCACTTGCAAATATTTAACGCTTTTATTGGACCGTTTAAAAGGTTTAATCTTAAAAAGGCAAAAATATATTTAGGTAAGTTTTAAATATTTCACCATTATATTTATTTTATATATCTACGTCATATATTTTATAATATTTGTTACACCGTCGTCCTTTTAATGGTCCTCATAAATAGAACCTTATATTGGATCGAATATATATATCCTTAGTTATATAAAATTATATTACATATTTAAAAAGAATAATCTAGATTAACGATTAAAATATAATTAAAATTTAAATTTTAATTTTCTTGCATAAGGGTTAGCCTTACACATTATTAGTGAATTTCCAGTTAATTTCAAAGTAAAAAAAATAAATATGTAGTTAAATAGAATCGTTTATTTTTATTATAAAGAATAAAAACTGCCACACAGCACTCTATTTTACGGTTTGCCTCTTTAAGGAAATTGCTCGACAACGCTTCAGTATTACCCAGACTGTTAATAATATGAGTATGGTACATAAGTTGTCACTGGTTACGCGAGTCCAAATCACGACATCTAGGTTCACAAGAAGTGCTGTAAAATTTTTTAAAATGTTAAATATTAGGGAATTAAAATATAATGGGTGGTCTATGATCAATAATTGTAATAAAAATGTCATTAAGATATCGTGGAAACTAAGCACTTACTTACTTTTCATTCATTTTGTTATATGCAGTAACTGTATAATAAGTTTTTAGAAGGGAATCATAAAATTATTTTGAGTTTGTTTTGATTTTCATATGGTTATATTTTTATTCGGTGCTACAGCGTGAAGCTGATTTTTTAGTTGTTATATAGCGATCAGTATCACAGGCGAAAAAAATATTTTATGTTATCCGTCCGTCTGATATACGGCCGAATGCCACAAAATGCTGACAAGTATAGAGATCGAGTGAACAGCACCGGTAGGAAAGGAATTTCTTTTGCCACACTTATTATTCTAACATGGAATAATTAATATTTATTTACAAAACGTATAAAATGTTTTAACGTAGCGGGACTCGAACCGGCGCCTCTTGGGAATCGACCAGGCGCTCTGACCACTAAGCCATAGTTAGTTCATAGTTATTCATCAATATTGGTCGCCATAATGCTTAATACTTTGATTTCGATTATGCTTAATAATTAACTATAGGTATATACGAGTAAGTTATATATTGTAAGGCCGCGTGGCGCAGGGGCGGACACAAGAGTGCGGCTATAACGTGACGGTTGTGGATTCGATTCCCACTCTAGGAAATGAATTATTATTTCTTATCTTATGTTACATTTCTTCGCTCTAGCACCAAGGCAAAAAACCCGGCGTTGAGTTCTACCACTCAAGACGTATATCTCGTAAATTTCGACGGAAAGTGGGAAATGGAGTGTCTTAGCACTAGTTTCCCTCTGCCTACCTTGTTGTATGCGGGATAAAGCGTGAAACTGATTTATATGTATTATAAGTATTTACCGCAAACTAAATTTAACAATAATTGCGATGATAATTACTTCTTTAGCAGAAACTATGCGGTCTAAGTTGCAACCGAAATTACAGATAGTCTCTGCAACCGAAATTTTGAGATATTTGATTTAAAAAAAATCTGATAGGTAGTGTTCACAGTGTTCTTTTGAGGTTAGCTTTATGCTTCCTAAAGAGTTCTGCAATGACTAAAACAAGTGGAAATGTGATGGAGCAAGGTCAGGCTAAACGGAAGATACATGAACACATCCCAGCCAAGCTCTCTCAATTTTTGCTGCGTGGCCATAGATGAGTGCGGTCTGGCGTTATCATAGTGGAACACCACGCCCTTCCTATTCACCAGCTCTGGCCGAGTCAGGCGGGGCTTTGCCACGGTCAATGGGGCATGTCCATGCTTCGACTATGACCTTTTTCGCACGTTCTTATCGTTACTCACCCATTTTTCATCACCCGTAATCAACTGTTTATGGAATGTTTCGGATTTGTTACGTTTCAACAAAGAATCGCAAATGGAAACAGGTTGCATTAGGTTTTTCTTAGTGAGATCATGTGGTCCCCAAATGTCAAGTGTTTTCTAGTACCTACTTTGCTAAATACGTAAAATGTTTTATGATCAAGATCCAGTTTTTTAGCAATGTTACGACATTGCTAAAGAACTAGCTACTAATATGTCGATGTTGCTCCATTTTCTCAAAGATGGCACTGATTGTATCTGTGACAAGGCGTCCAGAGCGAACCTAATCTTTCACACTAAAATTTCCAGAATTGAAACGCTTGAACCATATTTGGACTACTCTTATTGATACCGCATTATGTCCGTAAACCGCACACATTTTATTTGCAGCGTTCGTCGCATTTTTACCTTTTTTGTAATAAAACTTTAAAATGTACCGATTTTCTTCGTCACATACGTTCATTTTGCTTGCTTGAAAATCAATTGAAAAATGGCGGGAACTAGTTTTTTATTTATTTATTGTATCTTCAAAATGTCCAATTAATGGTATTAAAACCAGCCAGTTACAATGCATTCTGTACAGGCAAAGAAGTTTGATTACTCCTAATACATTCAAAATACGAATATACTTTTGCCGCGACCTATTATGTATGCTATTAATAATGAGGCAAGCCGTGGGGCAGTGGCAGAAGCGTAAACGCGATAGGTTATGGGTTTGTACCCCACTCGAGGAAATGAAATATTCAATATTTTCATTTTTTATGAAAGTGGGCAATGGAGAATCTTAACACTAGGCTCCCTGTGCCTGCTACAAGAGGGATACAACGTTAAACTTAAAAAATATATGAATAATTCTTGTAATATTTAACAATCAGATGTCTGTAAGAATAAATAAAAAGCAAAAAAAGCAATTTGTGATCGCATTTACAGACTGTGAAATTGTAACTACATTCAAGTAGCAATAGTCGCTTAGGTCACGTCCCAATCGTCCTGCCAAATCAAATTTCCATCGTATAAATAATTTATTGAAGTTACCAAAGAACTTTTTGAAAACAAAATACCGTTTATATGTTTTTCTTTCTTCTCTAATTATTGAACTCTTTTAATGATTACTTCATACATGTTCTTCAAATATGCCAATGTAAGAGAACTTTTAATAGTTCAAAACTGTAAAAAAATATATATTGAAACAAAAACAGAACTAGATGTAAGATTAGTTTTTATATTATGAAAAAATATGTTATAAATAAATAAATATTTTAAGATGACAAATTAGAAGTAGGTAAAGTAAATTTAAAACTAGAATTGGGAAACCGGAGTGCGCACAAAATTCATGATGCGAATTTTATAGTCCGTTAAACCAATGACTGTAGTTTTTTCCAGGTCGAGTACTTTTGAAATTTACTTGAAACAATGCTCCATGTTATGTGCTTTAACATAATTATTTTTTTTATATTTTTTTGATAAAAGTTAGGATCTAGGACTGTCACATACATATCTCCCGCATGGAACAGAATAACATTTCATACTTTACCTTTTTCGCTCACTTCAGAAACACTCAAAACACGACAACAGTCAATACGCGACTAGCGAATCCGAGCTCCTCGTTTTGTCTTTATTTTTTAATTTAATATTATATTCTAGTAATTACTTTTGTAATACATAAATTTCAAATGTTAAGCCTTTAACCATAATTATACATCTCTTCATAAATTTTGCGAGCTGAATGCATAGTTTTAAAATTACCATGTAAAATATCATATGTGTTTTTCATATTAATAAAAACAGGTGAAGTGCGAGTTGGACTAACTCCCTAAAGGTTCAGTATCAGTTTCCGGATTACAAAATATGGTCAATTCAACAGGAAGTACAAGTTATAAGTTTGTTATTGTATTTTCCGCAATATAGATATATATTTCCAATATTCACATTTTTCCCTTTATTTTTACTGTACCTAAGTTTTTTATGCCAAATATTATTTTAGGTCAAAGGGAAATACTCTACTCGTATATGCGGCTTATTACGCAGCAAATAAAGTTAACAAATTTTAATTTGCGTATGGACTCATTTTGCATAAAATCCATTAGAAATAAAAGTTTTCAATTTTAGATTTTTTCCTTTATTTAATTATAAGTTAGTATTATAAGTTTTTATAACGCAGCAAATTCCATACAAAATGCAGCATACCAAAATCGATACATAAATGTTTCTCGTATTTTTTATTTGCGTTGGGTAAATCAATAGTGATTTTTTCTGTGCTACAAGCGACCGTAGACCTAGTCTATCTATCATCCTATAGAAGTCTATTGCTGGACATAAGCTTTCCCTAATGTAGACCTGTGTATTAATATCAATTTTTCGCTTGGTACAGAGGTACCAATTGCGTAGAGACGCAATCTTGAAATAAATGATCTTGACAGAGTCAGAGGGACAACAAAGTAATCCTACAAGGGTTCTATTTTTTTATGTTTACGGAACCCTAAAAATATTAAATTTTAAATTTCCCAGCTAAATTGATTGGAAGCAGAGCAAACAGGATTCGTATCAATAAGCGAACGAAAAGCAAAAAAGCAGGATTACATTTTCCTGTCAAGATCCGGATGTAACCTAAAATGTAACATAAGATGGCAAATTTAAATGTAATATTAATAAATTATAATCGAATTATACTGGAATTATGATTCCTTAAAAGACCTTCTGGCTTTTAGATCTATGCATGTGATAATAAATGTGCTCATAGAAACAACAGCAGCTGGAATCCACGAGACCACCCCCTGAATAATTTATAATTTAACTAACAACTTGCCACGGTTGTATTTTGTGGACCATGTCAACAACCCTACACGCAATGAATATTTTATCTACGGCATTTTGGATAAAACTATTAAATTTGAAGTATAAGTACATATCTTAATGTGAAAATATATAAATCAGCTTCACGCTGTATCCCGCACCCAGCAGGGTAGGCAGAGGGAACCTAGTGTTAAGACACTCCGTTCCCCACTTTCCGCCGAATTCTGGAGGCATTGCGTGCTGAGTGGTGGCACTCAACGCGGCGCGATGCCTCGACACCAGAGCGAAGAAATGAAAATATAAATGTAAATAAATATTTCACTTCCTCGAGTGGGGATGGAACCCACAACCAGTCGATTTTACAGTACCAAGAATAATAGGAGAGTCACATAAAAAGTTATATGAATGATTTGGCTGATGGTTGTAGGTTCAGTCCCGTCTCGTGGAAATGATAATAATAATTAGTTTCAATTCATAGTGTAAGTACTTATTCGAACTAATTACTGAGGGGAGTTTAAATCAACAATTAAAGAAATATTATTTAAATTTGTAATTTAGACGAATTATGGTACTCGAGACAAACCTTCGTGTTTTTTTGTAGTGCCTTATTATTGTAAAATTATATTTGTATGGATATTTGATAGTAATTAATAAAAAAAAAAAAATTTATATTTTCGTTTTTAAAAGTCTAAATTACCCTGAACAACTTAATAAATACCAATCCTCACAAACTATTAAAGCGAATTAATTATTCGTCTTGCTGCTTCAATTAAGTTAAATATTTGATAAAATAAAACGAATTATTTTGCAACAAAGGAAAACGCGTCCGGTCGGTACCAAGACTGGTCACTAGTATTTAAATATGCATTAACATTCCAGTCAGATTCCAAAAACATTTTATCTAAGTCAAACTGCTTTATGCTTACATTTATTTTCACAAACTTAAATTTGTCATAAATCAGTTTCACGCTGTATCCCGCACACCGCAGTGTAGTAAGAGGGAACATAATGTTAAGACACTTCGTTACCAATTTTCCGTCAAATTCATGAGACATTACGTGTCGAATAGCGGAACGTAATGACGAGCTGCGTGAGTGCGCATTTCACTTTCTTGAGTAGAGATCGAACCCATAACTAGTCTTATTTACACTCACACCCTAGTGATACTACTGACTAGCCTTAATTAAATTTATGCTGGCCTAATATTACTATTATCTATTTTATTCGATCACTTTAGTTAGTACATGTAATAGTGATATAAGTATTCAAGGCTGGTAAGATAAATTATAAGTGCTTTCAATATTTACGATTGCTTGTTTTGGAATACTTCGTCGGTAAGTTTTTAATACCTTATTATTAAAACAAAAAAGAGTAATATTAATGCACTTAATGCCGTCAATATCCAGAGATAATTATTATTTACTTAGTAAATGGAAATAAATACATGAATATGATTTTATGAGGTATGTAAAATTACAATTTTATTAATGTACGCAGAATGCCTGCCGCCATCTTTGTTAGATGCGTGTATGGGAATTGTTAAATACATAATTAAATAGGTTTGGTGAATTATAATTACTTATAAATGTAATTTCTATATATATTAGTAAATATTTAACATGTTACTGTAAAAGGCAATATTAATATAATAGTATCATTTATAATATGATATAAAACTATTATATCAAAATACATATTTACAATTTATAAATATTATATAATATGAGTCTATTTTATGTCCTACAATAAAAGCAATCTGTTAAGATATTTAATTAATTAAATAAATAAAGATATTAAACAATAACAAAATATTAACTATTTACGATTTATACGACTGTTAGAGTTCATTGACCCTATGGTTTACTAATAACTGATATTGGAGTCACAACCGACTGCTGCTTGGTTTCGCTGGTACTAATATGCTTATTGCTATGGCAATAGGCAAATTGCTATAGCCTTTTATTGTTAAACTGCGATCGACGTTGTCTTGCGGTGCGCTTACGATGCATAAGCGATGCTTGTATGGTATTGGACATACATATATGTTAAACAGTTTCTACAATTGTTCTATAACTCGTTGTATGATGAGTAGGTGTATGATGCTATTTTATGTCCTGGAACTCCGGTGGATGTAGTAGTGCCCGCCCGTCTTGTATGGGTCGTCTATTTTATGTCCTGGAACTCTGGTGTATGTAGTAGTGTCCGCCTATGAGTCTAACAACTTGTTTTCTATGCCGTGAGTTTATTTAACATATCGGCCGCCTTGCGATAGTGCGTTCGAACCAACGACTTATATTGATCTCACAAATCATTGTCACGAATCACCATTCTAATACAATCTTAATATAAACAAGCGTAACCAGTACATTAAGGAAGATCACACACGAACGTCCCGGAGAGTTCAATAAAGACTGTTGCAACCAGTAGGGGCGGGGCGGTGCCCTTGCGCTTTCTTCCTTTTATTATAACTAAATATTTTATACAGTGGAGAGGAAGATAGGACGTCTTCGATATACTTAAGAAATGTCACGGGAGATTAAAACGGACAGACTATAACATGTTATTTATCATAATATATTTTATTTGTACTTATATTAAATGTATGGTACATTTGATAATTCATTCGAAAGGGTTCTAACTATATTAGACGTATGACGAGCCATACTAAAATAATAAAATTATTTTTTAAATAATTTTATTTAAATATTTTATTGAGGAGTAGGATGGGACGTCAGTTACATTATTAGAGCCAAATTATACAAAATATTTATTTAAATTAGCCTATGTGTTATTCTGATGTATAAGCTACTAGTATATTACTGAAAAGTTAAATCTTAATCCGCTCAGTAGTTTTTGCTTGAAAGTGTAACAAACATCTATTCTCACAAACTGTCACATTTATAATATTAGTAAGATTTTATCAAATTCAAAGAAAAAAAAATGTAACGTGCTTTCTTCCTACATATAGGAGAGTAACTAAAGAGAACGTAGTGTTGCACACTGACAGTGCATGTTGAGTCGAACGGGGATTGAACCCACAACAATCGCGGCTGTAGATAAACACCAATAAATTAATGTTTAAAAATAATATATCGGAACCAAGAGTGCGTGATTTTTTAAATAACAATCTTATCTTTAAATGAAGCTTACATTGTCTAAAATAAACAATACCAATAGATTGTAATATAGGAGGCAAAGTTAATTACTAGCGGAATTAACGCTCTTTGGCAAACTTTGACGGATAAAGTGAAAATTGAGTTGCGAATACAAAGCAAATTCTAAAACTGCTTTATCACTTTTAAGTCTATAGAATAGATGTAAGGGCTATTAGCTATTTAACAGCAATTTATTTAGAATCGGCCAATATTAATATAACATTACAGTAACATGGATTTCAATTAAACTCAATAAATTTATTAATATTTAGTAGTAAATTACGATATTGTTCTTTTTTTAATTAGATCGTATCACCTGGACTTTTGCGCGGTGCTAGAGAACTAAGTGACGCGGTTGTTTGGTGAGGCATAGTTTATAATAATAAATAGATTCTAGTATATTGCAAAATATATTACCCAAATATGTTTCTCAATATAAACAGATACAATTGTCGTAGATCTTAATAATTTAAATAAATGAACAGTTTCAACTGTTTATAAAGGTAATACAATTATAAAATAATGATATCAAGTACAAAATAAAGCAATCTTAATCCGTAATTTAGTAAAATCATAAATTAAGTATCAAATTAATTTTATATCCTTTTCGTATACCAAAGACTGAAGAATAGAGTTCTAATGGAAGAGAATGCATGTTAAAAAGAAATCCAATTAAAATACTTCAATCGCCTACAAAATAAAAATCTATATTTACAATATATATACATGAAATACTGAAAAACTTAATCATTTATTATGTTTTTAATTTTGGCATTATACACAGACATTTTTTATCATAGCGGGGAAACCTGAGCCTTATTGTTAAACTGTAAGTAGTTATTAAAAGATATGATTAATAATTTAAAAATAACAATTTAAGAACATACTTAAAAAAATATATTAAAAAGTTTATTAATATAACTTAAAAAAATATATTAATATTAAAATATCTGCTTAAATTATTATCAGTTTCACGCTGCGTCACGCTGCATACAGCAGGGCAGGCAGAGGGAACCTATTGTTTAGACACTCCGTTCCCCACTTTCCGCCGAATTCTGGAGGCATTGCGTGTGCAATAACAGAACTCAACGCCACGCTTTGTATTTACACCAGAGCGAAGAAATGGAAATATAAATTGAAATAAATATTTCATTTCCTCGAGTGGGGATCGAACCCACAATCAATCGCGTTTACAGTCACACTTTGTGCCCCTGCGTCACGACAGGCCTCAAATCTTAAATGATGATTTATGTTATAATATTAAACTCACAAATACAAACAGTGAAACATAGGTAAGTTTTGTAATTTGGCGAAATGATTAGTGCTCGCCTGGTTCGGAACGCCATGCCATTATCAAAGAGCAGAACAGAATAGAAGTTTTGTTGTATTCACAATAGGTTAATTAATAATTTTGACATGCGTACGACTCTGTGAAATAATATGGGTATTGTTGAATATTTTACCATTCAATATTTTTTTAGGTCGTGATAAGCCTAACTTGTGATTATTAAGAAAATTGTAATAATTATTATTTATGGTAAAAAGTTAAGAAGTTGTAGTTTTAGTATGTGCTTACTACTACTAGGATTTAAAAAGTAAATGTGTCCTACATTCAGTCAGTGATTCAAATTCTACTGTAATATTAATTATTTTTAAAGCTAAATATAACAAAAAAATGATAATAATTTACCTTAACTAAACAGATTTAACAATTTGGGTGCTTAAGTTTATTTATAGGAAAATTAGAAAAACGGTCGAGTGCGAAATGTTCGTACTGGTTTCATGATTGTAGGTCAATAGGAACGCGACTTATAAAAGGTAACAAATTTAAGTTTCTTTTATATGAAATATACTACAATTAATATTAGTTTGTAATGTTTTTTAATGACAGTCCACTCGTCTATGAAGTCCATTGTTCTTAATATTACGTGAAAATATCAACTTGAAATTAATATCGAATATCCAGGTCTACAGTCCCTTGGAGCATAGAAAGTTTAGCTTCTACTAGTCAACACAATTAAAAACTATGAGTTTTTATGCATCGCTTTTGCCACATTTTATATGTAATTCGCCATGTAATCCATTATAGGGTACTTCCTGTGAACCTATTAATGCTGCGTTTTAATTATTAACGATAATGTTAATATTTTTTTTTTATTTGGCCTATATATTTCGTACTTTGGTATTTTGTTTGGTATTTTGGTACTAGTAGCTAAGTGTCGCGCTGTCGTGACTACACAGTATGTAAAAAAATAATTATGTTTTCATAACATTGTGAGAACAAGGATATATATCATATATAAGGAATTACTTTCATTCAAGTGTATTTAACACAGTTATTTTTTTTATCATTACAGCAAGCAAAGCGAGATCGCGAGTAAGGCATGAAACCCCCTGTTAAATATATATAAAAAGGCTTCAATTACTATTAAGTATTTACTGCTATTAGTACAGTCTGTATTGTGTCGTTAATAAAAAGTATTCGATATTTATTTATGATTTTTTTTTTCTTTTTTGTTTAGATAAAATTTTAAATTAAATGAGCTTCACGCTATATCTTGCATACAGTAGGGTAGGCAGAAGGAACTTAGTGAGACACTCCGTTCTCCACTTGCTGCCGAATGTTTCGATGCGTTGAGTGGCGGAACCACCAACCAACGGAAACCAACGCCGCGCTTTTGTCTTGGTGCCAGAGAGGAGCATTGAAAATATTAATATATATTAATTCTTTCCAACGAGTGCGGAACGATCTGACAACCGTTGCGTTACAGTCACAACTTTGTGTCCCTGCGCAACGACGGCCTCGGTATATTTTAAAATAATCTTATCTGTACTTCTTGCTCTTATACTTACAAAGTACATCTACACATGTATTTTCTATATAAATATACTCCAAGCTACAATATAAAATATACCAAATAGGATAATTTCAGAAGTTTATGAAAAGTCGTAAAGATTGCGTAGGTTTTAGGAACAAAATCTTACCTTGCTAGTAGACGAACCTGACACGGTTGGAGTTATAAGCTAACAAAGAAAAATATTTAAAGTGATAAAACGATGTAATATTTGCTTTAAAAATTACAAAAAATATTTTTCTAAATAAAAGTTAATGAAGTAATCAAAATGAAAATGTAGATTGTAGATAAAAGAGAGAGTAGTACTAGACTAGAGAGAAGTATAGGTATAAAACCTATGAGTTACTAGTGATATTTAGATGGCCCCAACTACGAAGTGACTGTAGTATTTTGGAAACCGACACAGAAATCTGCCATTTTAAAACTAAAATTCTATCTCTTTTCCAAAGAACGTGCATTAAATTATGTTCTTAAATATTTATTTAAGAATTTAAGAATTAAATATTTATTTCGACTATAACAGAAATTTGTTATAAGTTTCAGATTTGAGAAATATGTTCTCAAAAGTTTAAAGATTTTCAACACTTTTCTAGTTGTTTCTTGTCTTTTTAACCGACTTCCGTTCTTTCCGGAAGAGGTTATCAATTCGGCTGTATTTTTTTAAAATATTTGTTACCTTAACTTTTGACTGGGTGAACTCATTTTGATAATTCTTTTTTTAATTGAAAGCTGGTGTTTCCAGTGTGGTTTCATTTAATTTGATCCACTTCTGACAATAATATCCAAAATAAAATCACATAAGTCTTATATTTTGATTACGTATGTGTGTCACAAATAAACGTATAACTCAATAACACGCTAACCGATCTCTTTGTTTTTTTTTATTGTAAGAGATACACTTCAAGGGTAGTTTGATGAGAGTTTAGTTAGATTCTAATTATAGAATCCGGTGGAAGTCGGTTTTTTTTTAATTATATTTATTGTGTTGTTGTTTTTGTTTGGGCTTATAATAATCAATAACTATATATAATTGAAAAATAGTATAATTTTTGTGTCAAATTTGTAATATTTAACTAAAGTGGGTGAAATATTAGTTTATTAGTTATTATTATGAAAAATGAGGAACGAAATATCTAAATGTCATGTGCGGATTACAGCATAAAACTGAAAAAGGACAAAATATAAATAAAAGATGAATAGAAAAAGAACAGCTTCACACCGTATCCCGCACACAGCAGGGTATGAAGAAAGAACATAGTGTTAAGACACTCCGTTCCCCACTTCCCGCAAAATTTTGGAGGCATTGCGTGTTGAGTGACGGAAATCAACGCCGCGCTTTGCCTCTACACCAGGGCTAAAAAATAAAAATATACATTTCAACAAATATTTCATTTCCTCGAGTGGGTATCGAAACCATAACCAGTTGATTTTACAGTCACACTTTGTGCTTTTGCGACTGTCCTCAAGAAAAAGAAGGCAGACTTATTTTATATACGTACGAATCCATTTTATGATGAACATAAAGACGTACCCATGTAAAGCGACACGCAAAAAATACCAAATTATTTGATGCTTAACGCTTCGTGAAGTAAAAGAAAATTTCAGAATAATTTGCAATCAATCACCTATCCCGGAAGTTCTTTTACCGCGCGTCAGAAAACATGCTTGTCATACAAACATATATATTATTAAACACTGATATCATATATACAGGGTGGAAGAGGCAGCGCTCCATTTACGGAAACAGCATATAGGGTAAAATATTTCAAAGCTATACCTAAAGAAATTAATCAAGATACCTCAACAGTTTGGACGTAGGATTTTTTTTTTCATTTCACGATTTTTATCCATACCTGTATTTCGTGTGACGTGATTACGTATAGATCCCAATAACATAAACACTTACTACTACAAAAATACTACTAAAAGTTAAACAACTTTATCGCCAATACATACGACTCGATTTCGAAATGAGGCGTGTGCCGCGGTGTTCCTTTGATAGGTTTATGTGTGCGTGTGTCATCCTTACAAATGGCGTTTTGTTTTAAAATGACAATTTTATTATTTATTTTGTTTGAAAAAAAATCTTTTTCATTTTTGGGAATTTATTTTTTTCTGAATTATATTAGGCTTTTATAGAGTAGTTAAAACTGTGGTTTCATTTAATGTGGTGCTGACACTTCCACCCTGTATATTCGTTTATTACATTAATTGTTATAAAATGTTTTATAAAAATTGACTCGTATAAAATTACAGTCTCAATGGTTTACTTCCGTCTGAATAGGAACACTGTGTCTTAGCACTAGGTTCCCAGATTCCCTCTACCTTTGTGCATGTATGTGGGATACAGCATGAAGCTTCTGGGGGCATTGCGTGTTGAGTGGCGGAACTCAACGTCGCGCTTTGCCTCGCTACGAGATCGAGGAAACGAAAATATTAAATATTTCATTTGTTCCCGTGATAAAGCGAGTGCCAGACCACTATATACCTGCCTACTTGCAATCTTTACTAAATTTATATAATATTTTCAGAACTTGAAGAACCAAATTATGACAACAAATTTATGGGTAGAGCAGTCCTGGTATGATTACAAGCTGCGCTGGGAGCCGCGGGAGTACGGTGGCGTGCATATGCTGCATGTGCCCTCCGACCACATCTGGCGGCCTGACATTGTGCTTTACAACAAGTGAGATGAATATAATCTCTTACTGTACTTAAAATTTTATTATAAAAAAATAAACAATAAAATATACATTTAAATTGTGGTGTGAAGCGATGCGCTCTGAAATGCCTATCTTATGCCTATGCCTATGATATGCCTATGTTAATTGCAAAGTAATATCATAGCGAAAGTGGACACAGTATCAGTACGCAAATACTTTAGTTTACTATTCTAAAACAAAAATCAGTTTCACGCACACAGCAGGGTAGGCAGAGGGAACCTAATGTTAAAACACTTCGTGTCCCACTTTCCACCGAATTCTGGCGGCATCGCGTGTTGAATGACGGAGCTCAAGACCGCGCTTTAACTTTAAGGTCAAATACGAATAGGCATATATATGTATATGAAAGAGTAAATATTTTCAATGTGGTACGCACGGTTACATGTTGTGTAACAAAAAGCTCAAAAAAATAATTAACAATAGAAAAATTAAGTCTTTATAACTAAATATGTAAACTTTGCAAAATATACAGTATTGTTAGCGAGCTCGTGTAAAAGAGGGTAGATTTAGGTCGAATCGGGGGCGGTTGCTTGTAGGCAACGGTCCTTATCGGAAGGAAACTCGTGTTAAGTATTGTATTAGGTGATAAATATCACTTGCAATGACATAGTATACCTTTTCAAATAGTTTAGAAATATATAGACGATATGTGTTTTTATAAGTGTTTTTTTTAAAAAAACGTTAACCGCTTCCGATTTCTAACAGTATATAAAATTGTAATTCGGTGGACAGTCAGACACGAAGTGGAGTGTCTTAACACTAGGCTTCCTATACCTACCCTGCTACATGCGGGCTACAGCGTGAAGCTGAAAATAAAATAAAAAAATACAGTATTACAGCTACAGTCAAATACAACCAGGTAGAGTTAGTGTCTTAAAAATACGTCTTATTTGCACAGGAAATGCATTATTAAAGAGATATAACGGTACTGTGTCACACTAAGCCGATGTTTAGTATTCACCACTCGACAGTGCATCGCTTCCACATACACCATTAAAGCTCCACTATCCTCCCTCCATCTTTAGTAAGCTCCTACTTTTTTTTTCATTTCATTATGAAGCTTCCAATAATAAAATATATAATACCAAACTCACCTTGTTCCTTTCTAAATGTAAACAAGAAATTTATATATTTCATTTTCCGAATTTATTTTCATGGAAAAACAGAGAAAAGACCTCCCGAGTCATACTCAATAAAAGAACCAGAACTAACAAAAATCTAAAAGCTCATTAAAAAGAAAATTAAAATAATAAATATAAAAAAAGCACTCTTTAAAAGAAAGAAATGTAATAAAGCTCTATCATAGTCGCGTTATCTGTGCTTGAATGCGTTATTGATCGTTGTGCTATTAGTATAGATATATATACCTATATATACGTATCGTATGTATTTCTCTATATTAGACCCACAGCCCACAGCCTAGTGATGTAGCAGTAATAAAAGTCTTTTAGGAATATGCTTTTGACCGCATACATAATCTTGCTGCATTATGCAACGTTAGATGATGCCTAGTAAATTTGAATATGATTTAGCAAGTAGAAAATCCAAATTTTAAATAAATGAGTATAGTAGATACATGTATTTTATAGTAGATATTAAAATATATATATTTGAATATTCATTCATTAAAATATATATAAAAAAGCAAAAAAAGATGTACTGTTTCTAATTTTTTATTCTCCTCTGGTTGAATGTCTTAATGTAACTCTTTATTGGCTTTGTAAATAAAATAATAAATAAATAAACCTTATTAAGAAATAAAAATAATTCTTATATTTGTTTGTCCTCGTACACAGTGAATCGTGTTACATTCAGCTAATTTAGCTAACTAAGAAATCTGTTTCTTTTAAAAATTCGTAATAAGCATTAGGTATATACAAATAAACCAAATTAGAAAGACTTTGAAACCACATTTTATATATATAATATTTATTTTACAATAGTAAATAATATATTGAATCTCTCTGCTAGTTGGATATCAAGTATTTGCTTACCAGTCATATGTTATAAGTGCGCAGTCGCAGACATATGTTGACATAATAACTCAGTAATCGATAATGAAATTTATATTAAGCGTTATAACTTTATATATTGTAGCCCAAATGGTAATGTTATTAAAAATTACATTATAATTAAGATAAGATCAGTGTCTATTTTTGCTATATAAATATATTTTTTTATTTTTAGGTTAAATGTGATCCTGCGTTTATAGATGGGCTTAGTCTTATATTTGACAGGCTTAAAACAGGAATAAGTAAACTTTTAAGTGACGTGAAAATCGATTTGGATAATGTCTTCAACTTTACCATGAAAGCTGTGGATATTTTGATACACGCAAACCTTACATGAGAGGATTTTATTCCACATTGTCATGTTTTTATAGTTTTATTACATAACAGCATAAATAGATCAGTTTTAAGTAACGTGTTTTTTCTCTCGAAATGATTTTTAATATAAATTATTTCAGCAAAGGTGGGTTACTATTAATTTTGAGAAAGCGCTTGATTAGTCCTGTGCGTCAGTCAGGAACGCTGGACTTTGATAGATGACTTCGGCAACAACCATTCCTTATTTCCGCCCCACCCTTCTTAACTCATCCTAAATGTTAACCTTTTTCCTTAATCCTTCAAAATGACCCAAATTGATCTTCCTTACCTTTCATTATAACGAATTTTGTAGGTATAAAACTATAATTTTAGAAATCAATATTACATACAAAACAAAGTATTATTTTATACATATCTACTTTGAGAAATTAGTTAACTATTTTAACTATTTTATAGTATGGATAAATTTATTAGAATAAAAATAATATAGATATTACTTTTATAATTATTCCTCATTGAGCATACAAGTTCTCATATTGTTGGCTACTTATGATAAGCATATAAATAATTCGTAGTGGCACTTGTGTAAACAGAACATGTTGTACAAACACAATTATTATGTTATCGTTCGAGTATATGTACTTTATTGTTGATTTTAACGTTAAATAGGTAACCATGAACACTTTCAACTCTTAGCACAGGTGATCTTCAAACGTCAACGCCACAGACGCACACACTATCGCGACACAAAGGTCAAACAGTAGGGCGCGTGCCGGCTTGTAATGTACCTTAATTTGCAGTGCCGACGGCAACTTCGAGGTAACGTTGGCGACCAAGGCGACCATCTACCACCAAGGGCTTGTCGAATGGAAACCACCCGCCATTTACAAGTCTTCCTGCGAAATAGACGTGGAATATTTTCCCTTCGACGAGCAAACATGCGTTCTTAAGTTCGGTAGCTGGACTTACGACGGATTCAAGGTAATTT
>JAATLQ010037766.1:10877-63637 GCA_013421005.1 Heliconius erato x Heliconius himera | reverse complement strand
ATATATGTTAACTTTTATTATATATATATTTAGTTTGTGATAAATACTTCGTAATACTTTTTGCACCTACATAAGTGTCCTAATAATAGTTTACTATATCTTAGTGGTTGCCTGTAAGAAATCACTTGCAGTGATAAGGCCGCCATTGCACATATTCTGTTAAATTATATGGATAAGTAAAATGAAAACTTGTAAAGTCTTATGTGCAATAAAGTGTTATTTATTATTATTATTATTATCCGTATAGAAACATTATTATCTGTTTTTTTTTCAGATCAACGATTTTTTCCGCAAGTAGCATAGTAGATAGAAGAAACATAGTATTAAAACATTCCGTTTCGTACTTTCCACCAAATTATTGAGATATTGCTTGATATGGCGTCGCGCTTTCAACCAGTGCGGAGGATTAAAACTAAAAAAATAATATAAAATAATTAAAAATATAATAGTGTCTTAACACTATGTTGCCAGGTTCCCTCTGCCAGCTTTGTACCGGACACTATGTGAATCTAAAAAAAATCACCAACCGGGGACCAAATCTACAACCATCGCGTCATCATCCCAAAATCATCAACATTAAACAACTACAACTACTAGAGGCCAGTCGTGGCGCAGCGGCATGAAGTGTGACTGTAAAACCGACTGGTTATGGGCTCGACCCCCACTCGAAATTGAAATATTTACTTAAATTTATATTTCCATCTCTTCGCTCTGGTGTCGAGGTTCAGCGCGGCGTTGAGTTCTGCCACTCGACACGCAATGCCTCCAGAATTCGGCAGAAAGTGAGGAACGGAGTTTCTTAACACTAGGTTCCCTCTGCCTACCCTTCTGTATGCGGGATACAGCGTGAAGTTGTAAAAAAAATAATTTTATATACTTACTTATACTTATACTTAGCTTCACGCTTTATCCCTTGCGGGGTAGTCAGAGAGAACGGAGCGCCAAACGCTACGGTATAATTTTATATAAATTTCCAAATAATTCCATATCATTAAGAGCAGAAGTAAACAGTTCTACATAAACATATATGTATTTGTTAGCTTTCTATGCACTCGGTGAAAGTTCACCGTAGCGTAATGTACTTCGTCATTATGTACGGTGGCGGAAGAAAGAATGTTTCTTTTCCGGTGGCTTCTTAAATTACCGTCATTTCTTTTCTTTTTATACTTTGCCTTTATCTTTCTATTATCATTATAATGAGTTCTACTTGCTCTAGATGAGTTTTTTTATCATTAATTCATGTCTTAGATAGCAATGGATAATGTGCGGTATAAAAGAAATTTATGTAGTTCTGTGGAGTTAATATCATCGTTCACAGAGTTTTTTTTACGTTTCCCTAAAAATGCGAAAGGGTGTGGGTTCGATTCTCACTCGGGGAAATAAAATATTTAATATTTTAATTTCTTCACTCTGGTGTCGTGGCAAAAAGCATGGCATTGAGTTTCGCCAATTCACGTCATAAATTCAGAAATCAGATAAAAATAGGGAGCGGGGTGTCTTAATATAAGAATCCCTCTGCCTACCCTGCTGCATTAGGATATAGCGTGAAGCTGATTTTTTTAAACATTTTTTCTTATATCAATACATTTCTATTTTTAGGTTATATTTTCGTATCTATTATATAACTTCTCTAATCTTTTATACCTAATTTTTTAATAAAATCTTATAAGTTTAGTCAGACATACAATTTTTACTTTTTCGACTTAAGGACATTATAGACATTGAGTAGATTGGTAACAAGACAAATTTGAGTTAATTAATCTATTAGAAGCACATTTGAATCGTCAGGTTACGTAAAAAAGTCAGTAGTGTCAGTCCTACACGAAGCTACCACCGAAAGGCAATTCTATTGCAATTATATTTATAAAACGGATAAGGACAGAAATATAATATATGGATATTATATAAAATAAAATTAAAATTAAATTAGCTTCACGCTATATCCCGCACCCAGCAGGGTAGGCAGAGGGAACCTAGTGTTAAGACACTCCGTTCCCCACTTTCTGCCGAATTCTGGAGGCATTGCGTGTTGAGTGGCAGAACTCAACGCCACGCTTAACCTCGACACCAGAGCGAAGAAATGGAAATATAAATTTAAGTAAATATTTCATCTCCTCGAGTGGGGATCGAACCCACAACCAGTCGGTTTTGCAGTCACACCTCGTGCCACTGCGCCACGACCGGCCTCAATGGATATTATATTTCTGTCCTTATCCTTTTTAGACAAGGATAAGACGGAATTGTGAAATAAAACACCGCAACAACTTAAAATAGTCTTCACGTGTATAGTGTTACGCGGTAAGAGATATGCGTTATACAATTTCAAGTTGGGGCCGCGTCTTGTAGAGCTTCCTAAACCACCTAATTATGAGAAGGGTTATTGCACTTGACCGGTGCTGAGTTACAAGGTTCAAATACGAAAGTACCTACAGTATCTAATAAGAACAGCTAGACGAGTTTTCCCGAAAAGCGAAAGGAACCTAATGGTACGATGCAATGTTTCCCATTTTTCGATCAATTTTTTAAAGACGTTTCGTGTTAAATGGAAATGGTGGAACTTAATGCACAATATTTTATATTGAAATATTCCCAAAGCGGTGGCTTCACAATAAAATAAAATATAATTTTTACATAATAAAGACACATTTAAGCATTCTTAAGCAGAAAAGCTTTCTGATATTCACAAATTTTTGCGAAATCTGTGGAAACAAACAAAAAGTTAATGTAAGATAAAAAACACAGTTCAGAAAATACAATTTCGCAAGAAATAAGGATAAGTTGAATAAAATTAATTCCACGTTGTCAGACGAGTTGCGACATCTGTCATTTTCACTTAATTTTAATTTTGTATATATAAAACTCTGCCATTACCTAGTAACTGATAGACAACACAACGCAAAAACGAAACCTAGAATAGGATTTAGAAATGGGGAAAGCGGTATCTTCTATGATACGCTGCTGAATTGATATAGTGCGGTGCTAAGCTCCACACTTCAATGTACAATATCTTGAAAATTGGGCGGAAGGTAGAATCAGGAGTGTCTTACAACTAGGATATTGTCTATCATGGTCTTTGTGGGATACAATTTGAAAAAATAATATTTATTGATTTTTATTTTAATAAATCAGCTTCATGCTGTATGAACACACAGCAGGGTAGGTAGAGGGAACCTAGTATTAAGACACTCCCGTTTCCCACTTTCCGCCGAATTCTGGAGGCATTACGGGTTGAGTGCCATATCTCAATGACGACTCACCTCGGCTACCTTACACCAGAGCGAAGAAATGAAAATATAAGTTTAAATAAATGTTTCATTTTCTAGAGTGGGGATCGAACCCACAACCAGTAGATTATACAGTCACACTTTATGCTCCTGCGCCACGACTGGCCTCTTTTTTTCATGAACTTATAAATATGTTATTTCAATAACAAATATCCCGTCCATCCAGCATTAAATTTAGCAATTATTATTTTAACATTCAAAAGTGCAAATTAATAATATTTTATGAGCTCACTTTAAGTAAAAAGCTATAAAAACCTATATCTAACGAGTTCAGTGGAACTAAATCTTTATTAATCTCTCAATCTGTTTGTAATAAAATTTTGCATTGGGTTTTATTATCACCATGTAATTAGTATTCAACAAAAAGCACTCTTTTTTATTGTTTTCATAATAAGAACTATTACTGCTATGCTACTAATATTATTTAATACCAACTTTGTGATTAAATCACGATGGTTGTGGGTTTGATCTAGCGTTGTTAGATTTTCTAAGTGAATAGTGGGATGTTTTTACATTTTAAGTAAAAAAGCGGAATTCTTACTCCAAAACCGGCACAAAAAAATCGTAACGATTATTTAATTAATTATTAATCCATTTATTTGTGTTATAAATGAAAGCTTTTAATGGTGATAAATATTAATATAAAATGTTTTAATGGAAATAAGTCATTATACTTAAACGATATTGTTTTGGTTTACCATATGTAAGACCCCAGGATAAATATACGTGGTTTATATGTATTTCTATGAAATTATTAGTAAGTAATTAAAATCTTTACAGTACTTGGTCAGTGCCAGTACGTGGAGTACTAGACTACGTCTGTCCCGATTGCTGAGCATTGCCAGATGTCCCGACATTTAATTTTTAGGAAAAATTGGGACAACTGGCAACGCTGGTTTGACCCCTGGGCTATATAGTTATCTTCAAATTATGTTACTTTCTTTTCTATGATAGACAAAGGGCGGCGTTGAGTTCTGTTATTCCACACGCAAGGTCTCGAAGTAAGGCCCTGGAGACCCGAGTGTCTTAACACTACGTTTTCTCTAATTATTGAGGTATATAAAATAAAGCGTGTATCTATAACAAATACATTTTAATTATAATCGTTAATACGTTTATATAATTTCGTATATATTTTTTTGCAAAAAAAAAAAAAATACATTTATATATCTTTTCTCTGAAATCCCCTTTGACTGACACGACTGGCCTCTATTTTTTTAAATACTCAATCATTTTTTACAACGCTTACATAAAGTCATTATATATAAAAAAAATACAAGTTATAATACACAGCCACAACCGCATCGTTAAAAATACAGCAATCTCCACGTATATTAACTAACCTTGGCCACGCCAGCTCCATTCAACGTGACTGATGTACAAGAAGGAACATAAGCTGTTTCAAGTCAATGATCAATATTTATGGTTCTGCGAAATTGCCAGATGATATTCGAAATCAATAAATATAACATTTTCCACTAAACGATTGAAATTCTGCCAAACGCGGCCGCGGAGTGACCACGTGCACCTATATATGTTTAATATACGTGTTTTTCAGTAATCCTGTGTATATTAGAATATGTATTGGCAAAGAACAGCCGAACTGAAACCGTCGTGGTAACGCGACAGTTGTGGATTCGATCCCAGCTAGAGGGAATTTTTATTTATTAATATTTTCATTTCTTGGCTCTGGCATCAAGGCAATTATATTGATATTAGAGTGTTCCACTAAATAAATTCTTTAGCTTAATAATATTAGTAAAGATAGTATTTATATAGACATACATACAAACATCTACCACCAGATGTACTCCCACAAAGGTATGATATTGGAATTTTCAAGGGGCGGATCAACAAATTCCTTAAACGCCAGCAATGCAATGATGGTTTGCCTGGTTTATATAGATATATTATATAGAAAAAATCGCTTATAATAACTATAAAGTAGAGTAAGACGCTAACTTCCACCTCGAAGTGGTGTCGAAACTTAAATAAGTTCAATGAAAATATGTATTCTAAATTATTTCTTCTACCTTTATTTAGATTAATAATCTTTTATTATTATTATTTATTTTTTAAAAAATCTTTATTTATTATAATTTTTTTCTTGAAAGTGACATGAAAGATTTTACGTCTGAAATAATTCTATCAAAAAGTTCTTTGTGAAGTTTCTCAGCTTTATACCAGTGGTGAATATAATTTAAGAAGTTTGGAGGTTGAGCTGACCTTTCCCAGCTAGGAGAGACGCAAACTTTTTGAACTGTATAAGTAATTTTCCCTACTATCGTTTATTATACGCTTCCTATGTTCTAGCCTCCGTTCTTTAGAACTAATGTACCCTTTTTTTTTGAAGTCACGCTGTATCCCGCATTTAGTAGTGTATTTTCCGCCGAATTCCAGAAGCTTTGTGTGTCGGAACTCAACACCGCGCTTGGCCTATACACCACACCGAAGAAAATGAAAATATTAGATATTTAATTTCCTTGAGTGGGAATCGAAACCACAACCTGTCTGTTGTGTTTACAGTCACACTTTGTGCCCCTGCACCACGACTGGCACGTATACACACGATGTACATTTTGGGTCATATAATTCCACTGTACGTTTTAAATATTATATTAAAAAAAAGTGAGATTGAAAAATACATTTCTCTTAGCATTTTTTAATTTGTAATAAATAAAAATAAATCAGCTTCACGCTGTATCCCGCACACAGCAGGGTAGGCAGAGGGAACCTAGTGTTAAGACACTCCGTTCCCCACTTTCTGCCGGATTCTGGAGGCATTGCGTGTTGAGTGGCAGAATTCAACGCCGCGCTTTGCCTCTTTAATTTGTAATAAATCTTTAAAATAAAGAAAAAACATGAAATAACTTATTTGATTTGGCGCCCGTAACACTTAAATCGTGTTTTAACGAAATTTCACAGATTATATTGCAGTTCAGTCAATGGAAATAAAAATAAAATAATTACGATATATCACAAAGTGGTTCTTGCTTTAAGATATTTATTTAAATAAAGCTATTTGTAATCCTGAGTAGATAGGTAGATATTCAATTAAAAAATAAAAGAAAAAGCATTAATTTTCAATTTCCACATTTTAGGTAAAACTTTAGACATTCACACAAAGCTTTAGCCAGTTAGCCATAAATTTATATTAAACAAAAAATATTATTGCGGTGCAATCGAACAGCGTCTGAACGAAACAATGGTTGTGGGTTCAACATTGGTGGAATGTATTATTTTCCTTAGTGCGTTCTAATACTCACATACTACCACTAATTCAGGTTGAAAGCGGGGAAGTAGTGTCTTAACACTACGTTCCTTCTGTCTATACTACTATATGCGAAATAGCTTTAAGTAAAATCAAAATGCGTGCAACAAATTACGAAGCACTTCCTTATAGGGACGTAAATGATGTTTTTGCATGCATGAACAACTTTTCTCATTTACATTATAGTACAAATGTTATCTTATTACTCGTATTGCGATCGTAATGTTTATTTATAGTTAAATTTATATTGAGGCCAGTCGTGGCGCAGGGGCAAAAAGTGGGATTGTAAACGCAACATGTTGTCGGTTCGATTCCCACTCGATGAAATTAAATATTCTATATTTTCATTGTCTAGTTCTGGTAACGATGCACAGCACAACGTTGTCCAACATTCAACACGCCTATGTTAACAGAATTCGGCGAAAAGTGGAAAACGGAAGTGTCTCAATAGGAACGGAGTATCTTAACACCAGGGTCCCAGGTTAACTTTGCTTATCTTAAAGGCTATAAATGTATATTGAAATACACATTTTATTAATAGCTGTAAATACACTAGCTTTTGCATGTGGATTCGCCCGCGTGAAAATTCTTTACCTACCTACCTATACATTATTAGTTTTTATTTTTCAACTACAAGCTTTTTCCCGCAATGCTGACTGACTGACATTTACTGTTTCATCAACTAGTCTGCTAGATTCTTAATGATGTAGGCACTCAATTTTATAGTTCAGTAATATTTGAAGAATGGATTTTCCAAAATTCATATCATAAACTAGTGTAATAAACACAGCTCAAAGTCCAAAGCATGATCGAGAGATTTATATTGATACATAAAATTAGGCACTCAGATGTTACGACGTACCTAGTGCTGCGTTAAGGAGGGTTTTTCCCAAATTCCGTTTTTAAACTAGGGTAACGAAAAATTTATAAGTAACCGTAAAAAAATTGATTATTTTTAATAATATTCTTGTACTGTTAATCTTGTAAATTTAAAAATTGTCGTGACATAAGGGCACAGTCTGATTGTAAAAGCGACGATTGTTGGTTCGGTTCTCGTTCGAGGAATGAATTGTTTTTTTTTTCATTTCTCTGGTACAAGACAAAACACGGCGTTCTGTTTCGTTACTCAACTCGTAATGTCTCAAAAATATATAAATAGTGGTGGTCGGCGAATTTGGGCAAAGGTACTACCTAGATAACATATTACATTTAAAATCCTTCTTTTTGACAACTCATTAAAAAAAGGATAACATAAATATATAGCATCAGAAATGTTAATACAAAAAGGTCTTCAAATAACCGCAGTAATAAACATTATGGAAATTTTCAATTTTATCTTTATTTACTGTGAAGGTTACTTATTGTTAGAGTAAAAGTGTTACAAAAGCTTCAAACTTTAAGCTTTAATGTAACTAACCAACACCTGTTGTATTACCCTTTTTCAAAAAAAAACTATTTTTTCTCCTAAAGTACTTTACGCAGGAGAAATATACGTGTATATATTATACATTTATATTATACTAGAAAGTGTTTTATAGACTGAGATCCCAGGGCCCCCAAACCTACGTCATTTTAGCAAACTACATCACTGTCTGAGAAGATGATTGAGCTGGGTGCTTATAAGAGGTCTTGGAATAGTCCGTGTCTGAAGTCAATTTGACCCACTTCTCAGTGTCCGATTCAGCTGAAATTTGGATTTCAGTTTCACCATGATAAAAAACATCATCAACAAATACTGAAAATGGAGCCAGGAACTGGCCAAAGGGACCGGTTTTGGCAAGCAGTCTGGTGGTGAATTGGGTAATAAATAAATGATATATATAGCTCATATTTATTGCAGCTTATTTATATAACCGGCTCCATCTTGAGGCTCTGGTAAACCAGGATTTAAATCCGTAATTCCATCAATTCTCTTATAAGCTTTATAATATTCAAGATCATTACTATACATAATACTAGTTTTTACTTGTGGCTTTACCCGCATGGTAAACAAAAGTGCCTGAGGTTACTCTGACGGCTGATACGAGGTGTACATCTAAATGAATAATGTGAATATCCAACATCCTCATCCTCATCCATAAATAGATTTATTTGTCATAATTTTTCAATTCAAATCATTAGTTCCTTAGAATAGCGCGTTCAATAAGACAATCCTTCAATTTTACAATATTATAATATATAAAAATACATATCTTTAATAGCATAGCACTACCAGCTCAATATTAAAGTATAATGTACAGTTGTAGTAGGTAGTTAAAAATCAGCTTCACGCTGAATCCCGCTCACAGCAGAGTAGGCAGAGGGAACCTAGTGTTAAGACACTCCATTCCCCACTTTCTGCCGAATTCTGGAGGCATTGCGTGTTGAGTGGCAGATATCAACGCCGCGCTGAGCCTCGACACCAGAGCGAAGAAATGGAAATAAATTTAACTAAATATTTCATCTCCTCGAGTGGGGATCGAACCCACAACCAGTTGCTTTTACAGTCACACTTCGTGCCGCTGCGCCACGACTTGCCTCGTAGTAGGTAGTTCAGTCGCTATAACAAGGTGTCTCAGCCGTTATAAGACTCTTGAAGGCTCATTTAATTAGTGTCTCCCGTCTATAAATCAGGAGATTTATCACAGAGAGATCACCTTCACATAAATTTTATGTGGAAATGGGTTAATTAAAACTTTTTTGTTTACATTATATTTTTTTTGTTTAGTTTCACGCTGTATCTCGTAGGCATATAGCAGAATAGGCGGAAACCTAGTCTTAAGAAACTCGGTTCCTTACTCTTACGAGACTATACTTTTTGAGAGGTGGAGCTCAACGGCGACGTTGCGTTTGCATATAAAGAAATATATTAATATATAATAAAGAAATATATATTGTTAAATATTTTTTATTATTCTTTCTGTTTGTTTGTTGTATTATAATTTTTAATATTTTTTGCGTTAACTTTTGACTAATATTCCGAATTATATTATGATTGTTTAATATGTGAAACCATGGATTACTTTTTAATGTACGTATATCTAATGTTTTACAAAAATTAAAATAATTCATGGAAACCATTAGTTAACCAACTGTTTGTTTATTCTCCAGAATTTCTAAATATTTTGCACAATTCACTGAAAATTGATATTTTAAGCGAGTCAAGTCTGTTTCTTGTTAAAAATCACGATTATTTTTATCTTCGAAGTTCATTCTGAAATGTCTGGTCTAAACTCTAAAGTAAGTAAATAAGCGTATGTTCAGAATAACGTAGGTTAACTGACACATTTATGTAAGGCGTTTGTTTAAATAAAATCAGCTTCACGCTTTACTTCGCACAGGCAGAGGGAACCTAGTCATAAGGCACTGCATTGGCAGTTGTCATTCTACACCATGTCTCGCTCGTCATTGTGTTGAGTGGCGGGATTCAACGCCGCGCTTTCACTCGAGGAAATAAAATATTTATTTATTTTCAGTTCTTTCCTTTGGTGTCTAGGCAAAACGCGTCGTTAAGTTCCGCCACTTAACATCCAATGCTTTTAGAATTCAGCAGAAATTGGGAGAGGGAGTGCCTTAACACTAGGTTTTCTATACGTCTAATCTATATATATAAAAGGACATGTACCTGACTGACTGAGGTAAGACGCACGCACAGCCGTAACCGCTATGCGTAGAAACGTGAAATTTGGACAGATGTTTATTTTCATAATCTGGACATGTATTAAGAAGGGATTTTGAAAAATTTTAACCCTAAAGGGATGAAATAGGGGTTGAAAGTTTGTATGGAAAAATGTTTCTTCTTTTCAATTTCTTACATGATTAAATGATGCATAATTAATTCAGTCTGACAAGTTGGCGGATTGTAATAATACCGTTATGTTGGTACAATGTACGAAATTTCTGGAAAATTATAGCGTGACCTTTTGGCGGTGAACGTGATTTTATTTGAATATTAGTTCAAGTCAAACAATATCATAGCTCCTACTTAAATTTTGTTTAATATTTTCTAAATATTGTATCTTTAAATGTTATTATTATAGGAAAGGGCACGGCGATTATTGTTAATATTTAATATTTAATGTAATATATTATATATAAAATAACTTTAGGCTTTATTCATTTAAACTAGTTTTTAACTATGGCTTCGCCTGCATTACCAAATAGACAGATTGTAAATGCTCGAGATAACTATGACTGCAGGTACAATGGGTTACTTCGGAACGTTTGCCGTAACATCCTATCCTAAATTCTTCTCCGATATATGAATCTATCATAAATATATTCGAGATAGTAGTTTCTGAGATAAGTGCGTTCAAACAAACATTTTTTTTCGGCTTTACGTTAATATAGATTCTTCCACACCACGTTAGGCTTAAGGATTATTGAGAAGAATAATAATCAATAATTATTAGTATGGGACGCAGATTAAATACGTGTATATTTTTTTCTCTTTAATTTATAATTATAAAGGCCAATCGTAGCGCAGTGGCACACAGTGTGACCGTAAAATCAAATGGTTGTGGGTTCGTACACCACTCGAAGAAATGAAATATTCATTTAAATATATATTTTCATTTTTGCGTTGAGTTCCGTCACTCAACACACAGTGAGAAAGTGGGGAATGGAGAGTCTAAATACTAAGTCTACTGAACTGAACTACAGATATGTATACTATACCTGTAGATACTAGCTTCCAAATTTCATAATACTAAGTTAACCGAAAGTACCCTAGTAATTTTGATTTTCTTTATACTGTCGAAATACGCGTTCTTTGCTATATTTGTAGAAATACGTTTTTTTCTGGAAATGGGTAAAAGGCATTCAAAAGGTAGGTATATGGTTTCAATTTCGACTAAATCTCCAAGTGTTCCTGAGATAAAGGTTCTTAACAGACAAGCAAACAGACGGACAACAAAGTAAAGATCACTTCATACAAGTGAAGAGTTTCTTTTTTCTTTAAAAGGTAATGTAACAGTATATACCTCAAGTATAAGTTAAAAATAAATAAAATAAAATATGCATGGCAATACACATAAATAACATAGTTAATTACGAATAATACACACTATATATTTTTAATACCAAATTAATCGAGACGAGTTCGTGTATTGTCGTCCCGAGTGTCGCGACCGTCGTTCCGTCTATAATATAACTGACACAAGAACAACTGCTGATGGCAAATATCTTATTAAAGCGATACCTTCTAATGGAATAATATAAAATTCTTAATACTGTTACCTCTGAATCTCTAAAAGATTTTAGAGGGATCTTCACGATCACAACTATAAACGGTTCTAACCACTAGACACATCACAAGCCAAGGCATTATTTATTAAATAATATTTTCAAAGGAGTTTGGAATATCAGTTACAGTACGGAACCCTAAAATATTGTTATTGTTAAACGTCTCTATAAATACAACTCGACCACATAATTGTACTAAACAAATCCAATTCGCTATCCGTTCCTAATAACAAAACAAATATTACTAACTAAACTTGATTGTATTCAAAATTGTAATGAACAAAAGCTAATTGTGTATAATAGGAGATGGGCGTATCGGTATCCTCACGTGGAGATCCAGGTGTCTATATTGTGATAAATTAAAGAATTTAACGTCTTCTTGGCGCAGTAGAATAGTATCCGATTCTAAACGATGATTGTGGATTCAATCAACACTCGGGGGAGTATCTATTTTCATAAAAGCTAGACAAAACGCGGTGATGAGCTTTGCGTGCTATCTATATCTATACTTATAATAAAATCGTAACGGATCGGTGTCTGTCTGTCTAATTATAAAAAAAATAAAAGTTTTCTTTTTGATATCAATATGACAGTGTTTTTTCAAGTGCATTTTGTTATATACACGATACCAAAACACAATTAAACATTTTTTTTTAATTTCTCTCTTTCTGTTTATCTGAGCTGTATGTTGCTTGACAAAATTGCTACTTCCTAAAAGAGTTATCTTGAACAAATATTTTATTGAATTGTCTAAGTCTTTAGTTTTCAATGTTTTATTATTTGATATTATTTGTAAATTATTATTTGTATAATGATAAAAAAATCGAGATTGTGCGACTATAAAAAGACTAAGATTTAGGATTCTCCAATGTTAATTGACAACCTGTCAAGCAGCCACGTAGTGCTTGCAATTTATCAATGATAGAGATTTATGGAGCATTATATAGATAATTTATACTTTAACCCGGATTTTTTGCGGAATAAAAATTTACGTAGAAAAATTACGTTTACATTACATTGTGTGTATTTGCGGTTTACTTTAACTAAACATTCTTCTATTAAATAGGAAAATCAAATTAATTCCCAAAACACTTAAATTTTGATTTATTTTATGCATAACCAACAAAAATAATTATTCCATTTTTAAGGGGCCTATACCTGAAAAGGAAAAAAACGGAAACCTTATAGGATCGCTTTGTTGTCTCTCTGTTCATATGTTAAGACCATTTTATTTGAGATTGCATTGGGGTACAATCGAAAATTAATATCAGATATTCAGGTTTACAGTTCCTTGGAGCATAGCTTCTAATACAATGCAGTCAAAAGGGTTTCATGTCCTTTTAGGAGCATTTATGTATCGTTTTTACTTCATTTTGTATGAAACTCACCGCGCTATCAAAACCTATAGTATACTTCCCGTAGACCTATGGAATTTATGATTTTTTTTTCATAGAAAAAATCTTTACTTATTTTTTAGTTAATTTCATACAATATAAGAGCATATAACTGCAAAATTAACTTTATTCGCCGTATCATAAGGTATAAGATATTTCCCAATCCTTAAACTAAGTTAAATAAACATTCGTATATTTCAAGTGGGCGTAGCCGCACGGGTGCCGCTAGTACGCAATGTATTGAAAATTCGGCGAAGAATGATATGTGGGAACGAACACAAAGCTGCTTTTTAATAGAATTTAAATAGAAACTCGGGAAAATATTTTGTGTGCAAAAATATTTTCGTTTCCTCGAGTTAGTTTGAAAAGGTGTCGTATTTCGTTACTCAATAATAATATGGATATTTCAAAATAAGCAGTGTAATATGTCAAAAGTAATCACATTTTGCTTTTATTTGAAAAAAATAGTAAATAATACAAACAAAAATATTATTAAACTGAAGAAGAGAAGAGACGCCAGTCGTGGCGCAGCGGCACAAAGTGTGACTGTAAAGTTGACTGGTTGTGGGTTCGATTCCACTCAAGGAGATGAAATATTTATTTCAATCTATATTTCCATTTTTTCGCTCAGCTCTCAACTCAACACGTAATGCTTTCAGAATTCAGAAAGTGGGAAACGGAATTTCTTAACATTAGGAAGCGTGATACAACGTGAAGATGATTTATTTTTTGACTTAAAGAAGAGAAGAGGCATTTTTTGATTGACGCGCAAATTTTGGAACTAATAGTCCTTATTGATTATTTTTATGTTAAATAGTCTATTTATCAAACGAAACTATATTATATGACTTCGAACGTTATGACGCACCTCCCTCACTTAGAATTAGCGTGGTAGAATAAAAGAAATGTGTCATGTATCATATACAATTCTTAGTTACTACAATTTGAAGACGTGGACAAAGCCACCGATAGTTAAAATCAGCTTCACGCTGTATCCCGCACACAGCAGAGAAGGCAGAGGAAACCTAGTATTAAGACACCCCGTTCCTCACACTCAACTTCTGAAGGCATTACATGTTGAGTGGCAGAACTCAACGCCGCGCTTTGCTTTGACACCAGAGCGAAGAAATGAAAATATTAATAACTCACAACCATCGTCACAACGACGGCAGCAAAAGCTAGTTGTTACAATAAAAGCAGTGACGTTCTTACTAGTACTAGGTTCATAATAGTTAAAACTGAATTTTACTCTAGACTCTCTAGCTCTAGCGTGTCTATCAATTTTCAAATATATCACCTGGCAGATATCCAAGCGAACTCGACAATTAGTCGCATTCCTAAACACAATATATTTCTACTATTGTTACACAGTCAAACTCATTATTTATTTACTATTCAAAAACTAATTTCAGTCGGCCGTGGGTTCGATTCCAAAACGGCGGAATTCATTATTTAATGTTTTTAAATTTTATTTATTTGCAAGGCAAGACAGACAGACACGAAATTGAGCTCCTTGACCATGCATTGTCTCGATTTTAAGCGAAAAGTGCACAACGGAGCGTCTTGACACTAGGTTCATTCTATTTTCCTGTTACGCGGAAAAGATAGAATCTGCTTTACTAATAAAAAAAAAATCACGTATGTGTCATAATATATAATTATTTTGGGTCGAAACATGAACTAAATAAAACAGTTAAGCAGTTTAAGGGGCTATTACTTTAAACTTGGTTCATTGTGAGAGCAATCTTAGTAACTTTAAACTTTAGGTTCAAAAGTTTGTATAAGTTTTAACCGCATACATGGGGATTGGGAAATAAAACTTATTTGTTATGTAATATTAAATAACTACTTTAGTTCAACCCTTTACCCTTTTACAGTAGGGTAGGCAGAGGGAACCTTGTGTTGAGATACTCAGTTCCCCATTTTTCGCCGAATTATGGAGGCATTGCGTATTGAGTGGTGGAATACAACGCCGCAAAGAAATAAAAATATAAATTTAAATACATATATCATTTCCTCGAGTGAGGATCGAACCTAAAACCAGTCGCGTTAACAATCACAGACTTTCGCCCCTGGGCCAAGACTGGCCTCATCTTATTGTTGAATTATACAAAATATTATATAAATCGTCGCTATACGTTATTTTGATGTATAATAAAAATTAGTGTGAAGTTTCATCTAAATCCGTTCTGAAGCTTTTTCGTGAAAGTAGAACAAACATTCATCCTCACAAACTTTCAAATTTATAATATTTGAGTGATCGAGAAAATATTTATAAAATTTCTTTATCTTTTGCCTTATTACTGAATAGGCACAAAATTTACAGGCTATCTCACTGCGCTACGATAACATCATATTAATCCACATTAGGGTATATAACTTTATCTTACTATACCCTTATGTGAATATGAACCTGCGTTCATCACAATTTTGATCTCCGTTAAAACAGGGAAACACGAAAAAACGGAAGATATTTTTTAACCTATTATACAAAGTATTATTAAGTTTTCAACTTACTTCACGTTAAATACGCTTTAAAGTTTGTTGTTGGTTCTCCGCCTTCTTTATTAAGCCGTCTTAACAGATTACTTATAAGAAAATATTTTCTTTTGTTTATATTCATTATATTGTTATCGTATGAGGCCAGTCGTGGCGCAGCGGCACGAAGTATGACTGTAAAACCGACTGGTTGTGGGTTCGGTCCCTATTCGAGGAGATGAAATATTTACTTAAATTTACATTTCCATTTCTTCGGCCTGGTATCGGGGTTAAGAGCGGCGTTGAGTTCTGCCACTCAACACACAATGCCTCCAGAATTCGGCAGAAAGTGGGAAACGGAGTGTCTTAACATTAGGTTCCCTCTGCCTACCATACTGTGTGCGGGATACAGCGTGAAGCTGATTTAATTTATAAAATTAATTAATCGTACCTTAGTTAAACAAGAAGAAATTTCACTCAGTTACACAGCTTTATTCAGCACAGCTGAGTTAACAAGGAAATACTAGTATTTAGACCTATCGTTTCTCACCTCGAAATAATATTTGAAAATGCTGTGCCATGTTCATTGGATAGGAATTAAATATTTTTTACATGTATTATTTTGTTATTAAAGTACGATCTTTAGCCATCTATCTATTCGACATTCATAATCGATTCTCAAAATCGTCCATTTGATCATTAGATCTTCGAAATGATATATCAGACGTATATAACCAATGTTATGTTACAATCTAAATTAATGATATTTTTATAAAATAGTTTCTAGGCCGTCGTGGCTTAGGAGCACAAAGGTATGACTGTCACGTGGCGGTTGTGGGTTCGATCCCCACTCAGGAGAATGACTTAATATTTATAAATATTTTCATTTCTTCGCTCTGGCGCCAAGGCAAAAAACCGGCGTCGAGTTCCGGCACTAAAAAACTGAAATGCGTGGAAAGTGGGGAACAGAGTGTCTCAAAACTAGATTACCTCTTTTTCTACCTTGCCATATGCAGCGTAAAGCTAAAACAAGATTCTATACTACATTATATACTTAAACAATTTGTTTGTTACCTGAGGAACTGCTGGTCAGATTTAAAAAATATATTTTTCTGTATCATATACAACTTTTACATACGCTACTCCATTACAAAAATTAACAAAATTTTGCTTAAAAATCACTAAATTCTTATTCTATTTTTTTGTAAAAGGCACATCGAGAAGTGATGTATCACTAGCCCACCCGTCCGTCACTGTACGTGGGAGTTACGTAAATAAAACAACAATCTACGTATTTTACACGTGAAAATTGTAAACATATTTGTGACACACAAAAGAATTCGGACAAACGAACGTGGGACGAAATTGAACTGCGTTTTGATCTTTTCCAAACAGTCCGATTGAGTTTTCACTAAATGAAAATAAGCGATTATATTCTTGAATGTCGTGTTTATTTAGTTTTGCAAAAAAAACGTATATTACTTTTAGTAATTCCATGGCCACGAACGTGCGGCTGTAAGCGTTACAGGTTGTGAATTTCGATTCCCACATGAGGAAATTAAATATTATATGTTTTCATTTGCTCGCTCTGGTAACTAGACAAGGTGCAGCGTTTACGTCCGCCACTCAACACTCAATGCCTTCAGAATTTGGCGGAAAGTGTGGAACGGAAGTACATAACATATAACACAACTTACAAATAAAGAAGTTACGGTTTAAGAAGGAACTTAGAGTTCTCTCTGCTTACTATGTACGGAATACAGTGTGAAGTTAACAAAAACAAATATTTATGTACTTATTTCTAATATACCTATAATATATTTTTTGATTTTTTTTTATCTTCAATCTGTATCCCGTATATTAAGTAAGGTTAAGTAGAAAATAATCTATTGTCTCACTTCATTCCGCTTCTCCGCGACAACAACAACAAATTCAAGACATTCGGTCCTGTGGCGGAACTCTACGCCGCGTTTAGAGCTTTTAGATATTGATTTTAGTTTTAGGCGCCTACGCTGCAAAAAATATTAAGATTTTTTAAACGCATAATCTTTATTTGTCTTTTTATCTCCATTTGATAATATATATTTTATATGGACACATTGACTGTAAGCAAATTAAGCATAAAAACTAGAGACTAACCGCCATTACTGAAATTGTTTACGAAGTTGACTTCGAACAATGACATTATACTTATCCATAAATGATAATTTACGATCTTCTTTATATCGAATCGGATAGTTAAGAAAAAATATAAGACTAGGCCGTTAGTCTAAAACTAAGCCAAACACATCGTCTAAATCATCGTTTTTGTTAGTAGGAATGTTTTGCAGATTATTATAAAGAGGGTAAATAGCAGAGCTATAAAAAATAGGAAACTGGTTCGATTTGTAATATTTTCTTTTGTTTTGACATTATTTTTGTTTATTTAATACTGCAAATATAAAAAAAGTATTAGTTTTTATGTGTTATTTTTTATTTTAATATTATTTATTATACGAAATTAGATTAGAGAGAATTAGATAATAGAAGAATTATATCAAACGCGGTGTCGAGTTTCGCCATTCAACATACAAAGATACTAAATACCCCGAAAAATGGGGACGTGAGTGTTTTAACACTAAATTCCCCCTTGCTATCCTATTCTATGAAAAAACTAATGAAGCTGTGTTTTTTGTCTTTATACATTAATATAAATAGAAAATTGAAATGGGAAAGTCCTGAGGCTATTGTGGCGCAGGAGCACAAGGATGTGACTGTAACGTGAATGTTGTGAGTCCCCATTCCTACTCAAGGAAATGAAATATTAATCTAAATTTATATTTTCATTTCATCGCTCTGGCACCAAGTCAAAAGCCCGCTGTTGAGTTACGCTTTTCTATACGAAATGCCTCAAAATTCGGCGGAAAGTGGGTCCCCTGTCTACAGTGCTGTATGCGATAGATTTTATGAATTGGGAAAGAAATCACTAAATTAAGAACCTATCCTCACCATATTCTTAAGAAAAAAAAAGATAGAAGAGCACCTAATACATAATTTCTGTAATAATGTAATATACATGTATATCAACAACTAAGATCTTGCTATATTAAACTATCATTAAATCGTATTTTTTTATAATATATTATGTTATAAAAGAATGAATATATGTATATATATTTAGCACCCGGAAGTACCTAAGTTAACAGTATATACATCGATTATTTTTAAACACACAGACAGTTTTTTTCAACTCATAAAGCGGTCACTATAACGTTAGTGTAAATTTATGTATCCTTTCATCATAAAAATTTTACAGTGCCAAAAATTATTGCTTCTCAAATTTGTTTACATACAAATGTTTTGCCGTGGACTTTCGCGTGTAGTAATTTGTGAAACATTTATTATTTAAAATAATACTGTTATATCTATCGTTATAAGGCCAGTCGTGGCGCAAGGGCACAAAGTGTGACTGTAAACCGAGTGGTTGTGGGTTCAATCTCCACTCGAGGAAATGAAATATTTTTTTGAAATGTACATTTCCATTTTTTCGCTCTGATGTCAACGCAAAGGACTCAACACGCAATGCCTCCAGAATTCAGTGGAAAGTGAGGAACGGAGTGTCTTGAAACTAGGTTCCCTCTGCCTCCCCTGCTGTGTGCGGGACACAGCGTGGCACTGATTATTTTTTATATCTATCGTTACTTTTGGGAAAGTGTCTGAGTGGGAAACGTGGCGGTTGTAGGTTCGATTCACACTAGTGAATATAACTATATATACTATATTTCAATTAATTTAATTTTTGGCCTATCAAAGACTCTGTTGACTCGCAAGAGTAAACTGACTACTTATATTTTCAACAATAAATAGTTAGGCGAAAAAGACTGAGCGAGCAAACAGAGGTAAAATGAACTCGGTCAGTTCTACGAAACAGAGCGAAGTAATTACAAAATAGAAAACTCTATATTTCTGGGAATGTAAATCTACTTTATTTGAAAAGAGTCCGTATCATTTCTCTTTTATTATGAAAACAGGGCTGAAGACGAAACGGCAAAAAATATTGCGTTTGGTGCTAAATCACTTATTGAAAAATTTATATAAAATATGGCCAGTCGTGGCGCAGCGGCACGAGGTGTGACTGTAAAACCGACTGGTTGTGGGTTCGATCCCCACTCGAGGAGATGAAATATTTACTTAAATTTATATTTCCATTTCTTCGTTCTGGTGTCGAGGTTAAGCGCGGCGTTGAGTTCTGCCACTCAACACGCAATGCCTCCAGAATTCGGCAGAAAGTGGGGAACGGAGTGTCTTAACACTAGGTTCCCTCTGCCTACCCTGCTGTGTGCGGGATACAACGTGAAGCTAAAAAAAATATATAAAATATATGGTGTATATACGAATTGGACTTTGTTTATTTTTGATTAAACACTTAAAACTAACGCACCAATCACATGTAAGCATACTGCTTGCCTACATATATGTTATTTACATAAGTAATTGGAAATTTTGTGAGGGGATTTGCAGTTTTATATTTTTTTTAGCTTCACGCTGTATTAAATATAGCGGGTAGGGAAAGGGAACCTGGGAACCTAGTGTTAATTATTTTGATATTATTATATTATTATTTTTATTCATTTCATCATTCTGGTAACGAGGCAAAGGACGCTCTCCAGAATTCGGGTATTATATGACAAAGCGGGTAGTGTTTCACCACGCAAAACAAAATGTCTCTAAACTAACAGAAATCAGAAAAAAATATGCTCTACGTTCTCTCTATATTCTTTATTATATGGGGAGATTACTAAATAATGAGGCCAGTCGTGACGCAGGCGCATAAACGTGTGACTGTAAACGTACCTGTAACTGTAATATTTAATATTTTCAGACAAAGCGCAGCGTTGAATTCCGACACTTGAAAGAGAGAACGGAGTATCTTGGTACTAGGTTCCCAGGTTCCCTCTACACGCCACAATATGTGTGGAATACAGCGTGAAAATAAAAAAAATGGATATGATTTTAAGGCCTGCATTGTGTACCTAATGTAATATGAGGAGAGGCACACATTACCCCACGTCCCGTCGTAATGAGACCTTCGGTTGAGGTATTTCTTCAATAAACCGTGCTGCCTCGAACGCTTTGTCACTAATTTTTTTTTAAATTCTCAAGGTGAGTATTAGAAAAATTTAGTAAAGCATGAAAAATGTCAAAATTTAATGTATTGTATATTTATATAAGTAATATAAGTAAGCTTATATACGCTGGAACTAGAAGAATTTCTAATAAATATATTTTTTAAATCAAATCAGCTTTACGCTGTATCCTGCACACGGCAGGGTAGGCAGAGGGAACCTAGTTTTAAGACACACCGTTCCTCAATTTCCGCCGAGTTCTAAAGGCACTGCGTGTTGAGTGGTGCAACTCAACGCCGCGCTTTGCCTCGACACCAGAGTGAAGAAATGAAAATAAATATTTTATCTAATATAAATGTAAGTAAATATTTTATCTCCTCGAGTGGGTATCGAACCAACAACCAGTCGATTTTACAGTCACACTTTGTCACGACTGACCTCCTATATATATAATTTTAGCGTTAAAAAAATACACTACACTCTCAAAACACATTTAAAATAATAAAATTCAAAAGAAATATTCGAAATTCCATACGGGCTGGCATAGGTTTAATACTCTACTCCCAATAAACGCTGAAGAATGTTATGCCTTCATCAGATCGGGAACGTGACGTGTGTACTGCACGCGACTTGCTCTAATATATTATGGTAACTTAAATCGACGATTCTTTCATTATTTTTTTTCCGCTTCACGCTATATCTCGCTTATAACAGGTGAAAAAGAAATTATTAATATAATAAATTTTCATTCTCCAGAGTGAAAATCGAACCTATAACCGTCGCGTTTACAGTCGCACGTTTGTGCCCCAGCGCCAGGAGGGCTTCAGGATTATTTATGTAAAGATTAAATATATTACTGGAAGCCATTCTTAAGCTGTGTCTAAGCTTCGTACGTGTAGAACTTACACGTCGTAGTAAATTAATATATTTTAATATATTTTATTTAAACGGTTTGGTTTTAGTTTTGTTTTGTATTTTAGGTAGAGAGAAGCCACTGATACACTTATAGGTAATAATATAGTTTGTAGAGAAGTAATATGCTGAGCGGCTACACAGGAATTCCTTTTTTTTTAAATATTTTTAATAGGAAATAAGCTATTTGCCATGAATTAAAAAAAAATAATTACCGTTTCGTTTCGCTTTTTTAAATTATATTGTTTGTAAAGTGATATTGGTAATTACCGCGCCTTATTTAATAAGAACGAAGATGTAAGTAAATTAAATATACCTAAATATTCGAACCGGTAACGACTGCACTATCATTTAAAACTGTTCCACTGCGCAATGAGGATTTTGAATATCTAAAATTGCTTATGTACAAATAAGCAAAATGTTTCAGAAAGTCTTTTCCTCATAAATTCCTTCTTTACATAGAAACATTTCAAAGCATATTTGCTTTGTAACTTTAGCATTCAAAATTTTAACTTCAGAAATGTTGTGTACACACTGTCCCACGGCAGTGCGACGATATTTACAATGGTTGTGGGTTCAATTTTTCTTTCGGATGAATGTTGATAATTACCATTAGTTCCCCTCTCTGCTAACTTATCTTAAGTTGGAGCACAAGTTTCGTCATTCAAAGCGCGAGGTACGTCTTGACGATTGAGTGGTGCGTTGGGAACGGAGTGTCTTAACACTACATACCCTCTGCCTACCATACTTAAGCTTAATAGAGCGAGAAGCTAAAAACAAACAAATAGTATAAAACATATATATTTAAACTGACATCAATTACTTTTACTATCCATTTTATTGTTTCTATTCTACATTTAATTAAAAGTGCTCACTTTACACATTAAGGATTATAAATTTAAAGCTTACATAAATTCTAATAGTAATTTTAAACAAAAATGCTCTTAAACTCAATACTTTTTTTACGAGAGTGGAGATTTAAGAAAATAATGAATTTCACGATTTAATGGCGCTGTAAAAATAAGCCCATCTTTGAAATCGTTACGGATGCTGGATAAATCTGCCTCGTCCCGATTAACACCGACTTGCAAAATACTGTTTTTGGGTCGCTTCGACTATCTATATATGAATCAGTATTTTAGTGAATATCTTCAAATGCTTTGGTAGGCGAATCGCGGCGTTAAGTTCCGCCGCTCAAACGCGATGTCTTGAAAATTTAGCGGGAAGTGGGAAACATAGTGACTTCGAACATAATGACTGGAAAATTAGTATTAAATCAAATAATATCAAAATTGTTTTATAAATCTGTTTTTTTTTTTATCTTGGTCTTTCTGATATGAGAGATAAGAGTAGTATAGACATGATGGAAAATGATCAGTTAAATATAAAAGAGGTTCAGCGTAAAGTGGGGAACGAGGTATCTTAACACTAGATTCCTAGGTTCCCTCTGCTTACCCTGATATGTGCCGGATACAGTTTTAAGCTTGAAAAATCTATATTATAACGCTAAGAGGATTTGTACTGGTGACCTTTTACTTAAACATAATAATTCACGCTGGTTATGATAACGACATACATACGTATCTACTTTTATTATTTATATCTTTGTACTTAATATAATAAAGACTGAAGAGTTTTTTGAGTCTAACGGGGTAGTCTCAGAAACTTCTGATTAGAATAGGAAAATAAAACAGCTTCATGCTGTATCCCGCACACGGCATGGTAGGCAGAAGGGACATAGTGTTAAGACACTCCGTTCCCCACTTTCCACCGAATTTTTCGAGGCTTTACGTGTTAAGTGGCGGAACTCAACAGCGGGTTTTTTGTCTTGGTGCCAGAGCGAAGAAATGAAAATATTAATAAACAATAATTCATTCCCTCGAGTGGGGATCGAACCCACAACTGTCGTGTTACAGTCACACACTTGTGCCCCTGCACCACGACCGCCTCTTAGAAAAAATAAAATGGCTATAGTTGTGATATGAAGTTAATCCTTCCAAGCTAAATTACAATATAAAAAAATACATTCTTAATATAAACAATAAAACTGGTTAGAGGAATTTGAAATGAATAACGAGCGACAGACTGACCCAAAATAAAATTCTTATAAAAATAACACAACTGAGAATAGACGGTGCGGCACTTGGCCGATATATGGATTTTTACAATACACATACAATATTGTATTGTAATTATTGTGTAATGTATTGAAAATGTTTTAGTTTTAAATATTGAGGTCATGGGTTCGATACCCGGTCAGGGGAATGATTCAATTTAAATAACACAATTTTCCGGTTTTGGTTTGGGTTTTGTTTTGTTGACAGATACGGAACGTATTTTCTTTGTAAGTTTCGTTAGTTATCTTCTTTTAAATTTTAATTAAATAGATATAACAGTGGCATTTATTTTTGAAGCAGTGTTAAATATAAACATTCCATCTCGTTTACATTTAAATGTACAACGGTCTTACAATCATAATTGAAATCCTTTATTGGAGTATTTAAAATCGTTACAATTTTTTTATTACATTTAAATGAAACTATTTTAACGGGATTAATCGGCGTATATTTGGTATTATACATTTTTGAAAACCCGACGTTTTGAACACTTTGCAGTAGTCCGTGGTCACGAGTGTATTGTAAATAGTTTCATTAAAAATGTGTAAAAAAAAATATTAAATCAGCTTCACGCTGTATCCCGCACACAGCAGGGTCGGTAAAATGTGTAATATTCGTGAAAATCAAAGAACTTATTATTTTTTATATATTATAAAAATATATTTCTCATGTCATTTTATCAGACCCATAAGATAAAAGATCACGCCGTAATTGATAACGTGTGATACGTCAATCTAAGTTTAGTTTGTGCAATGATTTTGTGACTGAAACATGTTGAAAATTACAATTTTGTTATATTTAGTGGGTTTTAGTGTGGGGAGTAGTGTCTTAGTAGTATTTCCGGTGCCAGAGAAGAGTCATGGCGTCCTTGGGGATATTCTAGTTAGAACTCTTTTGAGTGTTGGTCATGAGGTATTGAAATCTTAAAAATATTTTTTTCTAGCTTAGCTTGTATTACGGACATACAGAGTGAAGCTACGTAGTAAGCCTAGTAAACAGAGGGAACCTATTGTTAAGTCCATTATTTACTCTCCACCGTTTTGTCTTGTTACCAGAGCGGCGAAACGACAATATTTTTTTCCACCGAATAAAAATCGCCACCTTTACAGTCAGACGCCGTGACGCAATACCACGATGTCCTGAGGCATCCGCCATATAATATGTTATTATTAAAGGTTTTAAAACTCATAGCTTTGTTGGAAACGAATCTGATTGTAGTTTGTGAGATTAAATCTCAAGCAGGGAAATGTTTTTATTTATCTACAGATTATGTTTTCAGATCAGGTATGGTCAGCTAAAATGCGATGTTACATATTGGAATCTTGTTGTGTGTATATAAGTAAAAAGGGAAAAAAGAGAGAACCTGATAACTCCGCTCTGCTCACTCCGTTCCCATGAAGACACTTCCGTTCTCCACTTTACGCTGAATTCTTGAAGTATTACATGTTGATTGGCGGAACTCAACACCGCAGCTCGCACTCGTTACCAGAGCGAAGAAATAAAAGTATTTAATATTTTCTTCCCCGAGTGGAGATCAAATCTACAGTCGTCTCGCATACAGTCACCCGCTTGCGCCACGACGGCTTCAAAAAGGGAAAAGTTTTTTTAAAAGGTCTTCGTGGTGCAGCAATACAGTGCCTGTAAACACCGCGGGTGTAGGTTCAATTTCCACTTAATCGCCCAAGTAAATAAAATATTTTAATTTCCATGCACAAGACACAACTCGGCATTGAGTTACGACACTTAACACGCAATGTCTCGAGAACTCTAGGATCTCTCAGCCTATCTTACTATTTACAGGATATACCTAGCATCTCGACATCCAGTAACTGAAATTCCTCTCTAATTTCATAAATAATCTAAAACATAAGTCATATCAGTTATGTAATTCTGTGTTATAATTATATCATGACTTCTTAATTCACAATGACAAGGACGCAATAAATTTACTAAAAAATCAAATTGAAAAGATTCATAATGAGTAGAAGTAAATTTCATTGTGTAGAAATCAAAAAGAGACGAGGTCACGCGGTCTGTAATAAACCATATCGCTGTCATAAGTTTTTTGTTTAATATAGCAAGGTCCGGCGTTGAGTTCCGCCCCTCGAATCAGGCGGAAAGCGGAGACCGTGCTTAATACTTCTTAAAACTAGGTTCCTTCTTGCTTTGTTGGAGAAAACGTGAAGCTGCTTTTTGTATTTTTAAATATTATATACGATATATTCTTCTATACGATTACATAGTGTGGCTTTATGATTAAGACTAAATAGACTGACACTAAATTAAGAGAAAAACTGCACGCAAGACAGAGTAACTTTATGTTCTTTATAAGTAACTAGCTCTCGCCTGCAGATACGTGGTCAAATGATAATAACTGAAGAGATTTTGACACATTCACATTATAAATGGCCGCAGATACAGTGGGTAACATTGATATGATTAAAGTTATTTAATATAGCCTATAGCCTTCCCCTATTAAAGGTAAAAAAAAATGTTTCCATTCGAAGCTGTAGTTCCAGAGTTATAACGCGTCTAACCATAGGAACTTTAACGACATACTCTAATTATAAAATTTTATATACTTGGAGAACCGATCAAACGATGCAATTCTTAATAAACCGGATGCGGTAAGAGCATTACCTTAAACCGCTCATCGCTCTATCCCCGCAGAGATCGTTAAAAATATTCTATTCCAGGTTACGTACGTGACGCCGTTCCCTAAGGAAGAGTTGCCCAATTTAGAATATGTGGCTGTTAGTTCAGTTATAGATGACTCAGGTTGGTTAAATATTAGTTATATATATAAAGCACTATAGAAAATTATCATTTTTAAAGTCACAAATCCATAAAAATTAACTTACTCCACTCTGTCTTCACTCTCTTATATCCTGAGTGGCTAGTCCATTGGGTCTCATGTCCTGTATCACGACATCCAGCCATCGCTTCCTTGAGCGTCCGGGTGGTCCAATTTCAGGGACAATCACGTCAATTTAATCTATCCTTTATAAATTTACAGATAAAATCTCACTAGCTGATATAGACAAAGACCTTGTAATGGAGACTTTTGGAACCAAAGTAACCCAACAAATGCTCAAACATCTGAATATGCAAGCTTTAATGATGAATGACACGGTACACTTCGATGTTATTATTGCGCAATGGTATTATACTGGACTTTTGGCACCGTAAGTAAAATTTTTATTTGCTTTACAAAAATTAATTAAGACCGTCGAACACCCCCAAGGTAAAGCGTGGCGTTGAGTTCCACCACTTTTCCCAAAATATCATAAAATTGGATAAAAAGTGAAAAACTCTATTCTGCTATATGCGAGAAGCTAAAAAACATGGTTTTGTAAATTTACTATTTGCTAGGCTAATTCATAAATATAAAATCATCATATATCTTTACCGCACCTTCTCAATTTTCTTAAAGATTCATAGAAATCACTTCTGGAATTGCTTTCAATTTATACATGCAGCAATTTTTTTATAGTTACCATAAAAAAATATTCCTAAGTAGTTTAGGGATTAATAAATAAATGAGGCCAGTCGTGGCGCTGGGGCACAAGTGTACAACTGCAAACGCGACAGGTTGTGGGTTGTGGATTCTCACTCGAGAAAATAAAATATTTAAAATTTTCATTGACTGGTTCTGGTAATGCAATGCCTCCAGAGTTCGGTGGAAAGTGGGGAACGGAAATGTTTTAGTGAGAACTCTGTCTACCCTACGGGATTCAGCGATTCCGCGTTCTGCTTTAAAAAAATCAAAGTATAGAATAAAAAAAACATATTAGAAATAGGTAAGGTATATATTTATAAATTACAATTATTCTATACTCGCAGTCTATATATTCTTCTTATTCCACAGTTTATCATCAGTATTCGAGTGTCCACTCATCTGGTACACACATAATGACGTCACATGGCAGTCCCTAAGTTTAGTTCACGCGTCCTTCCCCACTACAGCTGCAGATCTATCCATAAAGGACAGAATATATGAAATGGCGTCGCAGCTTCAATTAGCGTATCGGAATTAGTGGGTATATACGACTTTGTCTAGTCATTTTCACTGTTTTATAGAATCAGAATCTAGTGATAAGTCTCTTCTTTTTACACTTTCAACTTTTTTTGCGTAGTCTGTGACGTGCGTTGGCGGAACTTAACGCCGCACTTTGTCCTCCCAGGTGTACTCGCATTACAAATATAATTATCTTTTTTGGGGCAATTGCAACGTATAATCGCACTGTTCAATTCGTAATTTCAACTATGCTGGCTCTCTTATATTTTAAAGATAAATATAGATATAATGTCTTAATTATTTTAACGCCGTCGTGGCCTAGGGGAACAAGTGTGTGACTGTAACGCGACGGTCGTGGGTGCGATTCCCACTCGCCTACCGTGCTGTTTGTAGGATACAACGTGAAGCTGATTTATTTATATTTTAATTTTAACAAAAGGACTAATTTTTGTCCTAGTCTGAATATAACTATATGACAGACAACGCACAGACGAATCTATTAGCTTAGAGAGTAGAACTTTGATATATTAGGGACTGCACTGAGAAAGGATATGCTGAAATTTCCATAGGCACTGGAAAAATAAAATCTTAAATTTTACGTCCTAAAGTCCACGAAAACAAAATTACATTTGATGACTACTTTATGTATACTAAGTTATATTTTCCAGTTACCACTTCAGTTCAACAGAAATGTCGGCATATGAAGACAGCTACAAACCTATATTCGAAAGTAAACGTATATTTTTACCCAATTATGAGTTTTTAGTGTACAATGCATCATTTATGTTGATTAATTCTCATCCACTATTTGGGGAAGAGTGGTCGTTACCACCAAACGCTAAATATATTGGCGGCTATCATTTATCTGAAAGGGTACCACAATTGCCAAAGGTAAGTTAAAAATGTAGGTAGACTTTTTTTAATATTTAGACCTGAGGTTCTGATCACCTTAGTGTAGTGTAGATTTTAGGTTCGATCGCTACTCAAGGGAATAATAAATGTATTAATTGTTATCACTTCCCTCCTTTAGGAGGCAAAAGGCGGCATTAGGTTTTGCCAATCAACATATATTGTCTTGAAAATAAGACGGTACTTTGGGAAGTTTGGCCTACCCTGCCAAATGTGGTATATAACGTCAACCCAAAAAAGAAGCAAATATAAATAAATTAAAAATTTTGGTATAAAACTATTTTTACTTGGTTTCATTGTTCAAAACAATATTTTACTTACAATATATTTTTAGAATTTAAAGAAATTGTTAGACGAATCCGACGAAGGCGTTATTTACGTTGACTTAGAGACAACGATCATCAAAGAAGAGGAACATCAAAATATAATACAAGAACTTATAGAAGTATTCTCAAGAACAAAGCAAAGCGTGATTTTAAAATATGATGAAATGCTCCTAAATTTGCCTAAAAATGTTCACATTATGCGGAATCCACCGGTACAGAGTATATTGAGTAAGTGTTCTCTATATTTAGAAATATAGTTTGTACATATTTTTCTGTTGTATTGTCTTTACTACTGTACACTGTGAACTGACTGTACGTCATATTTAAAACTCTATTTCTATAGAGAACTTATTCATGAATTCACAGTCTCTCTCATTCATGAATTCAGTCTTTCTCATTCTCAGTCTCTATCTATAATCATTTAAATAATATTTCTCTAAATTTTATAGATTTTCAATATCCAATTAAAGAAATTGATAAACGATGAGAAATAAAATAAAAATATCAGCAGAAAAAGAGGAACGAAATGTTGTAACACTAAATTCCCTCTGCCTAACCTGCTATATGCGGGATGCAGCGTGAAACTAGAAAAAAAAAACCAAAAATCTAACATCTAAATAATATTTCTAGATCATCCAAACACCCTAGCCTTCATATCACACGGCGATACAACCCACTTCCTACCATCAATACATCACGCGACACCCACAATTGTAATACCTATTATAAAAGAACAAGAAACTTTAGTACAAAAGATGACGAAAATAGGTTTAGCTATTAGAGTTGATGTTAAGGAATTATGGAAAGTTAATAGTGCAGTTAAAATGATTATGGGTAATGTAAGGTTGGTATTATTTAAATATGTAAATAGTCTTCTAGCCTTGGGGTCAGTCGTGGCGCAGAGGCACAAAGTGTGACTGTAAAACCGACTGGTTCTATCCTCACTCGAGGAGATGAAATATTGACTTAAATTTATATTTCCATTACTTCGCTCTGGTGTCGAGGCAAAGCGCGGCGTTGAGTTCTGCCACTCAATACGCAATGCCTCTAGAATTCGGCAGAAAGTGGGGAACGGAGTGTGTTAACACTAGGTTCCCTCTGTCTACTGCGTGCAGGATACAGCGTGAACCTGATTTATTTGTAATTAGTCTTGTTTTATGTTCTTTTAACTTCACGTTATATCCCGCATGTTACAGAATAATATGTGGGATACAGCGTGTCGTACAGCGAGGGTAGGAGGAGGAAGCCTAGTGTTAAGACACTCCGCTCCCCACTTTTCGCCTAATTCTGGATGCGTTACGTGTTGAGTGGTGGAGCTCAACGCAGCGCTTTGCCTCGACACACAGAGCAAAGAAATGAAAATATTAAATATTTGGGGTTTAATAATTTAAACAAGAATTATAAAATTGAAAAAAATATTTCAATTACTCCAATGTAAAGTAGAAATAGTAAATCAAATTATTGATACTTGTATACTTTGTACCTATTTAAAATTTTAAATCCGTTTTTATTATTAGTCGGTCGGTGTCAATTTGTTTTTTTTTATCGATCTTATTTTGGTTTTGTTAGGCGTATGGTGTATGCTATTTATTCATATTATTTTTATTATAACTGGCACCGATTTTAGAAATTATAGACTTCTTTTTTTTGAGGTCGGTTTTTAAATACATTAAAATTGTAATGGATATTTGGTAAAAAGACAATTGGTAAATACAAAAATACTAAGGCGGTACGTGGGAAACAGTATCTTAATACCTAACTACTAAATTTACTGTTAATCCTCCCATCCGCGTTACAACGTGAAACTAAATAAAAATAAAACTCAGGGTCCAAAGTAATTAGACTTAAAACATTAATTTAATATTAGTAATTTATTCAAACAGCTATAGAGAAAACCTAAATCTAGCAAGCAGCATATACCGTCATCGCATCTCCTCCCCCAAAGAAGAACTCTGCCACTGGATACAAACAGCAACCCTCCATAGTGTCAAATTTCTCCGCCACTCTCCGCGCTCCTCTGTCATAGAGAGGTATAATATAGATATATTAATATTAATTCTTTTATTTATTTGGTTTTGTACTAAAATTGTTAAGCTATTTAATGCGCATTTGTATTCTGATAAGGATTTGGATAAGAAGGATGATTAATGTTAATAAATAGAAAATAGAATGTTATGTGTGTTTTTTTTTTATTTTATACAAAAAACCCTATTCGATCATTTGGAGGAAGAAAAGATCATAAAAAGTGACATAAGACACTCTTTTATCTATTATCCAATTTAATGTCAACAAATATAGAAGAAGATTTTCTCTCTGCTTTCAAAGATGAAGCTTGAAGGTAATATTAATAAAAGCAACGACTTTTAGTGTCTGCTCATATATAGTACAAATGCACACTTATATTGTATAATTTAATTATTAGATAAGAAATATATGGAGGCGTTGAGTTCTTAATCTAACTGAGACGTTGTGCCTCGGATATTGGGCAATGCATTGCAAGCATTAGGATAAGTACGTCTTAAATAATGTTATAAAAGTGTTACAAGTGTGGATATGTACATTACGAAATTTATTCATTAGATAAGAAACATATTACTTCCGCCATTCCGCCACACAACGTCTCGAAAATACTCCCCCTTCTTCTCACAAGGTCCCCCGTACATACTCCGCTATATGCGGGATACAGCGTATAGCTATTATTACTTAACCTACTAATAACGTTGATTAATAAAAAGTAAAATTTCATACAAACGTAATATATTTCCTAGATAAGAAACATATCTGCAGTCGAAGTAAGAGCTGGAGGCAACAATCGCACTATTAATTTAAATGATTTACTTTACAATCGACTTTCTCCACTCCAATAGCATTTCGAATTCCACTTTCTAAATCACTTACCACTTATGTTTTATTTATTTATTTATGTATTAATTATTTTATCTTATTAACGTCTTTCATTGAGGCTGTCGTGGCGCACCGGGACAGTTCTGTAGACGCGACGGTTGTATGTTCGATTCCCACTTGGGGAAATCAGATTTTATACAATTTATTTATATTTCCCTGTCCTGGAAGACGACACTTAAACCGCAATGTCTCAAAAATTATGTGGAAAGTGGGAACTGAAGTATCTTAACCTTCTGTGTACTCTGCAATTTTTTTTCAGTTACACGCTTATCCCACATGCAGCAGGACAGGTAGAGGGAGCCTAGTGTCAAAACATTCCGCTCCTCATTTTCCGCCGAATACTACAAGCATTGCTTATTGAGAGGCAGACTCAACGCCGCGCCTTGTCTCTCCACCAGAGCAATGAATATATTAAATATGTCTTCGAGTGGAAATCGAACCCACAATCTATTGCAAGTTGGTAAAAACCAGTTGCTATAAAGAATAATATCTATCAAAGACAATACAACCGCAAATCCTTCCTGAACAAAGTCAAGGCTTTATTAATATCCTAAACCGACGGTCTTCTAAATAGTTTGAAGTCCGCGCGGTTAATCGACTGATTTGTGGCGACTATTTGCGGCTGATATCAGATCAGATAACATATACGACAAGGTTTTTTGTTAACTATAGTCAATAAAGAGTTTTTTAAATGGATGTGATGGGTCACTCGGGTTGAGGTTGTATCTGCCTCAGGCGATAGCATAAGACACATAAAAATATCAAAAACAAAAAAACAACTGCTTGCTTTTCTCCTTATAGCAGGGAAGGCAGAGGGAATCAAAGCTTTTTTTAAGACACTCAATTCTACATATTCCGCCCATTTTCGAGAAATTGTATGATGCATAGAAACACAACGTACCTATGGGATATAACAGAAAGGGACAACTAAAAGAAAATAACTATAATAATTTTAAATCGACACGCGTACTTATAATTTGTATAAAAAATATTTTAAAATTAAAGGTAAAACGTAATTTTTCATATTTAAGCTTTTACTTTTACTAGTCATATACACATTTTCACTTGATATTCAATTACACTGTCTTTATAAATATTCATGGCAATTTTATATAATTTAATATTCAACAAGAAATCAAATCAAAGTGTGGTCGTTTCCCATTCCAGGTTAAAAATATTTAGTTTTATCTCCTTTGACAAATGAAGACAAAGCGCGGCGTTGAATATCGCCACTCAACATGCAATATCTCAAAAATTGGAGTACGAAGTCTTTTATCATTTGGTTCCTTTTGCGTAACCTGCTACAGCGAGAAACACCGCGTAGCTAAAACCATCTAATGTCTGCGTTAAATGGCCCTTGCATATACTTACTAACAGTGCTTCAGTATAGGTACAATGTCGTTTACAATTCTCACCTTTCTATCTTTTCCTAAGTATCATGTCTTAAATAAGGCCGCCTAAAAGCAATGAATAATATTTTATGGCATTCAAACCTGCAATTAGTAAGTAACTTTTATAACATTATTTTATTCTATCTCATTTTATATCTTCGTACCTCGTATCTTAGTAAAACCAATAAAAAAGCAACCGCTTCAAAGCAAATATATAAAAGAAGTACCGGAGACGGATGTTGAAGACTCAATGAAGAACCGTTAAGTGAAATGAATTATTGTAACATCCTTACTCTATCGCCAATTAAATCGCAAATCATTAAGAACTAATAGTATTTACGTCTGTATGTCCGTCATTTATGTATAATTGATAGCTGACAATCTTTTTTTAAGCGGTATCCCGTAGCAGAGTTGGCAGATCGCTGAGGGAACCTAATGCAACGTTTCCCACGCACCACCTAATTTTCGAGTCATTGGGTACTAAGCGACGTAGTTTAACGCCGCGCTTTCTCTCGTTACCAGAGTGAGTAAATGAAAATAATTGATTCCCCCGAATGAAAATTGAACACACAACCATTTCGTTTACAGTCAAACAGCCTCAAATGCTATAGAGAAAAAATCTATTAAAAAAAATATATTAATAAACTTGCTTACAGTTCCTTCCATAACAGCCACATAACAGTTAGCAGTTCTCACAATTTACGATTCCGTTAAACTTTTATTGGCCTCGATCGTATACAAATTAGATTCAATACAGTCAACCAATTGAAGTCTTCATCTGAACGAGGAATTAGGTCAAGAGTTGTTCTAATCACATTAACAGAGCTATTTTAAATGTATTTACTTTGCTTCTTCTAATAAATGTGATATTTTATTTTAGCTTCACGCTGTATCCCGCATTTCGCAGGGTAGGTTAGGGACCTAGTGTTAAGACACTCTGTTCTCCACACACGCAATTTTATATAATGTGTGTTTAATATCACAACTCAGTGACATTAGCCATTTGTCTCCAAGAGCGGAGAAATGAAGATAATTTTGAATTTGATTTTCGCGATTATTACATATTTTAAATAAAATTATTTAACCAGATTAGTCGCTTATTATAGAAATCATATAAATTACGGAAATCTTAATACTCCCACGGGTAGGATTTGAATCTTAAACCGTCGAGTTTACAGTCAGACACGTCCGCACTATATCTAAACAACTTTTATTTGTAATTTTTCCTAATAAAAATAAAGATTTAGTGTAAAACATAAGTTCGCAATCCGTAGCCGCCATTCGCCGTCGCTACTGAACGACTTACGGATTAAGAGGATGATTGAAAGAGGAGATTTTGTTTTATATTATTTTTTTATTATTATAGAGAAATTTTATCCATAATATTTATTTACTGACTGACCTATTTCGTTTGAAGGTGACTTCTACAACATATTCCTTCGTATACAGCAGGTACTCAAAAACCGATGTGGCAAAAAACAAACAAGTTGCAAGACAAGTTTGATTTTTGTAACGATTTCTTTATTACACAGTTGGCTTAAGACTATCTTAAACTCGATTTAATTCTGCTTAGCTCTACAACGTGCCAGTCGTGGTGCAGGGACACAAAGTGTGACTGTACAATCGACTGGTCGTGGGTTTGATCCCCACTCGAGGAAATGATATATTTATTTACATTTCTTCGCTCTGGAGTCGATTCATCCGCCGCCACTTACTGAGTGGCGGCGGATGCCTCGACTCCAGAGCGAAGAAAATCTCAATGCCTCCAGACCTCGGCTGATAAGGGGGAACGGAGTGTCTTAACTCTAGAATCTTATTGCCTACCTTTGAAGTTGATTTATTTTTTTAATTTTTAACAAATGTGCCCTACCTTCTATTGACTACATGTGAACAATCATTGTGTGCTTGGTACTTGTTCGGTGGTTAGGGATTCGCGTTGCATGACTAGGTTAACCAAAAAAACCATCAGATAAATAAAAAATAAATAAAAGAATTTTCATTCCTTAGATTGAACCTAGAACCATTACGTTAACAATCAAACACTTTCCACTCCACCGGACAGGCGTTTACGACAAGTTTCTCTTATATTTATTATACCATATGATTACACAAGCTTCTCAATACATGTAATTAAACAGCTATATTATACCGATAAGGAATTTTTTACTGCAACCATCATTTATAGGAGAAAGGAGAGCTTGTAGTTTATAAGGCATAAGGCGGAGTCGAGTTGAAAAACGGTAAAACTTTCACGAGAAATGTCATATAGTAAAGTTTGTAATTACATAAAAATTATAGGTTTGGTTTAGTAGAAGAAGTCGTCGTGGTGCAATGCGACTAAATGTAAGTTATGAGTTTGATCCCAATAGGGGGAATGATTAATATTAGTTATTATTTATTTAATACTTTATTACACCAACTTAATAATAAATCAAATACAAGAAAAACAAATGAAAAATGTAGTGTAGATCGATTACGTTTAAATTATTTTCGTGTCTTCGCTCTGTTAGACAAAGTGTGGCACTGAGTTCCGCCACTCAACACGCAAAAATCACATATTTTCATAGAAAAAGTTTCGGAGAATGGGGAAAAGGGGATGTATGAAAAATTCCCCTTTTTTTAAATACGGGAGCATTATGGGTAAAAATCTATACTAAGATATTTTAAGATTATTTATTTTTTACGACAAGTAGAAGTCTTATAGGTAGAGACCAGTCGTGACGTGGCGCAGGGGCACAGACGTGACAGGTTGTTAACAAGGCAAAATGCTGGGTTGAGTTCCGCCAATCAAAATGTACGCAATGTTCCTAGATTTCAGTCGAAAGTGGAGAACGGAATGTTTTAACACTAGGTTGCTAGGTTCCTTCTGCCCATCCAGCAATGCGCGTAATGCAATGTGGGTGGCAGCGGATGAATGGTGCCCAAGAGGGACACCCACGTCCAGCAGTAGACGGCGACAGGCTGAAAAAGAAAATACCCTGCATATATATCTAAATTTTCAACAGTATACCAAATAAAGCTTTTAGTTCAAATTTAATCAAAGTATAGTACCGAGAACGTAGAAACTGTTTTGATGTTTTAGAACAAACGACTAACATAATTATGCCTAATACTAAAGTACTATTAAATAGAAAAGTTCATTTACATACACTAAAGTCGAGTTTATGAGTTGAATTTTGTAAGCTCTCACTTATGGAGGCTTTGAAGGGCTTAAATATTGTTTTATGTTAATGTAATGATTTTATATTGTAAGTAAACGTTTAAGTAGCATTGCTTATATATAAATTTAACACATGATTATATAACACGACAGTGTAGGTTCGATTCTGGTTGAGGAATGTTTTTTTTTCACGTTGCCATACAAAGCTTCAGGCCGTATCCAGCATATAGCAGTGTAGGTTATAATATTAAGACACTACGTTCCCTAATTGCGTGTTGAGTGACGGAATTCAGAACCGCGCTTTGCCTTGACACCACAGCGAAGAAATGAAAACATAAATTTAAATAAATATTCCTTTTTCTCGAGTAGGGATTGAACCTACTACCATTAGCTTTTCCAGTCACACACTTGTGCCCCTGCGCCACGACTGGCCTCACTCTCATAAGGCATTTAATAAATAATTTTCAATACAAAATTAAAGCCGAAACGCTATCGGAAATGATCCAATTGCATAAATAATTTCACCGCACAATCGATTTACAGTTAGTGGGTACCCTACATACCTATTCTGCTTACTTTCAAAATTTCACCCTTTGTTTTTAAATTTTGTAAACTTTCTGACCGATTTATGATTGACCAGAACCTTGAACTAGATGAAAAAAATTTTTTTGAAGTGCTACGAAGATTGGCAGAAATGTTGGCACAAGTGTATAATATCTTATGGGGATTTCTTTGAAGGGGACATAATAGATATTTATGAATAATATTTTACAAAATTTGCGATGAATTGAACTGAGATTGAACACACTACGTACATATTGTGAACAATATATTTTAAATTAATGTCGTTGTTATATCCCAGCACAAACTACTTCTACCTAACGAGTTGTGGTTAAGATAAATGTAACGCGCTAAGACGACGCATGAACATTTTCAAATACAAATATAAATCTTTTACATACATTTTTTTATAAAATACAATCTCATTCCCCCTAAAAATATGTTCATGTATAGCTCATACAGAATGATAGACAGAGGAAACCAGTTTTAAAACACTCCGCCCTCTACTTTCCGCCAAATTTGCGAGACATTGCCTATTAAGTCTCGGGACTCAACACCGCGAATTGTCTTGCTCTCAGCAGTGTTACATAAAGAAAATAAATCACGTGAGTTGGAATCGAACCCACAACACATTTACAGACAGACTGCGCCACGACGGCCTCATACCTCAAATACATACATATATTCTAGATAAATAAGTTTAGGTAGGCCAAATACGTGTTAAACTACAAACTCTCACTTTTGCCACATCCTACTGGTATAGGTATTGGCGGAAAGCGAAATGACCAAACGTGAGAACGTTTTTTGCGATTCATTGTTGATTTTGTCGGTGACTAAAGAAATCGGTGATACATTAACATCGATTCTGTTCTACTGACATATAAAATATTCGAAAGAAACAAATTATTATATTTATTAATATATACTTGTTTAAATTATGTCATTTTTAAAAAGAAAAATGCTATGTTTTATTTATTTTGTTTCTCAGCTTCATATTTTATTTTGCACGTAGTAGGGCATGCAGAGGACCTGGTGTCGTATTACCCCGTTCTCAACTTTTTTAGCTTCACTTTGTATCCCGCACATAGACAAGTGTCTTAATGGGAACGATCCTATAAGGACACTGCCTTTTCCCACTTTCCACAGCATTCTAGACGCGTTCCGTGTTGGAGCTCAGACCTAGAGTGGTGGAGGTCAACGCCGCGCTTTGTCAGAGCGAGTTCCATGAGTGGGAATAAAGCCCACGACCTGTCACATTTAATGTAGCACCCTTGAACACCTACGCCGCGACTGGCCTCAATTTTCTGTCTGAACTCCTGATATTGCATGATGAGTGACGAAACTCAACCTCTCATTTGGCCTACTACAGCCAGGTGATAGTTTAAGCGGGCGAAGCCGTGAGGGTGCCACTACTATAAAAATTCAATATAATAAGAAACCAAAGTCTAATTTATATAAAACAAACATTATATAAAAAACTCCACAACCAATCAATAACAGAGTAATAACCCTAAATAAATATTAGAATCTTTACCAAATGATTGGTTCCAAAATATTCCCACACAATTTATTTTCATCGTTTAATAAGATATTATACTGATATAATATTTAACTTATTCTTTGATTGAGCGAAATTAGAAAATAAACATTTCTTTTATAATTAACTGTCAAATCAAAGAAGGTTTTTAGAACAAATAAATAATTAAAATGTAATAGATAAAATTGTTTTTTTTTTTTGAAATGACGACGATGTTAATGAGACGAGACCTTATATTCAACTCATTTATTCTATATTTTATTTGGTTATTTATACGCTACAAAACAATAGAGAAAAATAATTACACAATTGTATTTGTAGCGAATAAATTTAGGACGGTGATTTAGCGTGTTTACAAATGTTGTTTATGAACAATATTAAATATCGTGCAATACCCCTACAGAACTCATTGTCGGAATCTGTATTTCCTATGACTTACAATATGTGGATCTTCAAAAACAGAGTCAATAGGTACTTACTAGGCAAGAGTGCACCACCGTACACCGCCCATCAGGCTTGATGCGGTCAAACGCAAGCTTACATAAAAAAATGGTTACATAATTCCAGGAGGAGGAGGCCAGTCATGGCGCAGGGGCACAAAGTGCGACTGTAAAATCGACTGGTTGTGGGTTCGATCCCCACTCGAGGAGATGCAATAATTACTTAAATTTATATTTCCATTTCTTCGCTTTGGTGTCAAGGCAAAGCAACGCAATGCCTCCAGAATTTGGCGCAAAGTTGGGAACGAACTTAAAACTAAACTAAACTTCTTAATACTAGGTTCCCTCTGCCTACCCTTCTGTGTGCAGGATACAGCGTGAAGGTATCGTAGTGTTTTCACTATAAGTTCTTCATACTTATCCTGCTAAGCGGGATAAAGCGTGAAACAGAAAAAAAAAATACAGACAAACACTACACGAAACTACTATGACTCAGTCTCTTGTTAATTTCCACAGAATGGTTTTCATTCAACGGGCATGAATGGACGACCTTGTCGATAACCTTCTAGTATTATATTTGTTTTATTACCAGTATTTTTAGGAGTTTTTTTATATGTAAATATTTTGGCTGCCGTTAGACGCTTGTGAAATAGGAAAGCTGAGATTAATTTTCGATATAAACAATTTTAATAAAAGCTGATTTTGTATTGTTATGTTAGATAGATAGATAAGACCACCTGTAGCGCAGTGGCACTAGCGTGTGACTGTAAACGAGATAGGATGTGCGTTTCCATCCCATACAAGGAAAGGAAATATTTAATATTTTCATTTCTCGCTCTGGTCCCAAAATTAACGTGAAAAGAGAAGAACGGAAGTTTCTTAAGGGGAACTGAGTTCTCAGGTTTGCTCTGGCTACTCTGATATTTTAGAGATATAGTGAAAAGCTAAAAAGAAAGAATATTTGATGGCTGAGGCAATCTATACATTTATAACTGCTCCTTTACTGAGTAAATGAAAGACAACGTACACACAAGCCTAAAGGACTTAAAAAATTTAAATAGGCCATGTAATTAAGTTAAGGGATCTAGGGGAGCACTAATAGGATTTCTCGAAATTCTTACGATAACGGAAAAAAATAACATTTTCAATACTATGCCTCAAAGTCCTCGTAAACAAAAGTAAATGGGACTAGTTTAAAATAAAATAATGTGGGAAGTATAATGATAATAAATAAACCATGACAATATTTATGATTGTGGTTATGGGTTTGATTTCCACTCGCGAGAATGTAAAGTAAATCACCTTCCGAAAATCTTTAATATCACAACAAATTGTACTTTAAAAACGGTAGGATTCAAAAAAAATATTAATAAAATTTTTTTTTAGTGTGTAAAATATTTTTTTAGCTTCACACTGTACCCGATACTTAGAAGGGTACGCAGAGGAGAGCTGGGATATATGGGAAAAATCTTAAATAATAAAAATATTGTATGAGATTTATTATTTTCCTATATATATGTAAGACCATCGTGACGCAGTGGGATAATACTGTAAAGGGGATAATTAAAGTTCCATCCACATCGGGAAGTAATTGATAGACAAAGCACAGGGTTAAGTTCTACCACTCGTCACACTATGTCTCGAAAGTTGAGCGAAAAATAAAAATGAATTGCCTTAACACTAGCATCCTTCTGTTTCCTTTCTTCATTGTCCTTCTTTTTTAGTTTTTTATATATATAGATACTTACATAATGGAATTTAAAAACAAAATAAAATCTACTAATCCAAGTACCATTAATCAAACATAAACATCACTACCAACCACTAATACATAGGTACAGCATAATGAGGGGTGTAACAAACATACATACATAAAATCAACTCAATCTAAATTTACGACGGCTTTTTGATGTGCACTTTCATCGTAACCGATAACCGCTTTATAGTACTTTTTTTTGCTTAAGAAAATTCAAACTTATATAATTGAGATAGTGTTTATTTTCCATTGACTGGATATGTTCGGACAGTGGCCCCCAATCGAGGCCACGTGTAAATTTGAGATTCATTTCATATACAAAATTTGTCTGATAAAACACCTGTCGTTAATAAAATGATTTATAAGTACTTCGAAATATTATTTCAAATATTTCAAATATTTCAAAGACGGCGCTTAATTCCTCAGCACCTATGCCTTTTTTCCTATGTGAGAAAAGGAGTAAAGTTGACAAAAAAAAACTAATGTCATTATTAACTTGATAATTTTGTTAATTATATTAAAAACTAACAGGCTTGTCGCGGCATAAGTCGGGCAAGAGCGTGCGGCTCGCAACGCGGCTGATTGTGGGTTCGATTCCCCTTTCGAGGACATGAAATATTAAATATTTTCATTTCTTCACTCTGATAACGGTGCAAAGCGTGGCGATGAAATGTGCTACTCAACATGCAATGCCTCCAGAATTTGGCGGAAAGTGGTAAATAGAAGTATCTGAACTAGAACTGATTATCTTAACACATGGTTCCCAAGTAAACTCTGCCTATCCTGCTTTGTGCGGGATTCAGCGTGAAGCCAAAAAATATATCAAAAAATAGTTTTTACCTGCAGCTTCACTCCTGTAGCCATATAAAATAACTAAGAGTTCTTTACGACCACAGGTACCATGAGGTAGACTTAAACGATTGAAACTACGCAAGACAGTACTTCCTGAGATCAGTGCGCTCAACCAAACAAACATCAGCACTATAATATTAGTATAGATAAATATAAATGAGAGACACTAAACGTGTAAAGAAAGCAATCACAGCAAGGCTGCGCCGGCCGCGAGGGAAATCTAACCCACGCCCGCCAATAAGTCTCCGATACAATTATGAAGAGTTGATATTAGATTGACTATCTGTTTCCATGACCTTTCAAACCTTGGTCCGTATAATCTAGAAGTATACATGTTGAATATAGATATAGATATATATAGATAGCTGTAATCATAATTCACAAAAGATTGAGGCTATAATCAACTAAAATAAAGCCAAATCTGACTACGGGTATAAACTGAGTTTTCACGCTCCATGGTACTACGGCCGCAGTAACTACTGGTTATATCACCAGCGTATCAACCTCAATAAGTCATGAAGACCAAAACATATGATATCCACAAAGTGTCAACATGGATAGATCCGCGCTTGCTCATAAAAAGGTTGACAGAGAGAACCTATTGTCAAGATTTTAAGTTCACCTTTTACCGCCCGAGTTCAAAAGCCTGTGTGTTGAGTGGCGAAACTCAACGCCGCACTTTGTCGATGGAAAATTACTCCTCGCAACTTCAAGTTTCTAATTCCCTTATGATTTATCAAATTAGAATAGACAACAAACAATGCAATCAGAAATAACAACTTTCTATGAAATTTTTAAATTATAAAATCAGGCTTCATTGATGCGAATGTATTGAGAATATCCATACAAATGCAATCAATGTTGTGGCTTAACTATAATGCAGTTTTTGTTTAGCTTCGTTGTATGCCCCATGAGGCCATCGTGGCTCAGGGGCAGACAAGAGTGTGACACGACGGTTGTAGGTTCGATTCCACTCGGAATTAATTATTATTTATTAATTAATGTTTTCATTTCTTCGCTCTGGCACCTAGCAAAAACCCGGCGTTGAGTTGCGCCACTCAACACGTAACGCCGCGAAAAATTTGGCGGAAAGAGGAAAACGGAACGTCTTAACACTATGGAGATTATATTTTTTTTGTATTCCCCATTTAAGAAAGTTTTAGGGTCTGTCTACCTACCCTGCTGTATGAGAAATACAGCGTGAAAAGGCTATTATAGTCATCAAACTGCAAGTAATCAAAACTTAGTTGACTTATATTTAGTTAAGTTTCTTCAAACGATTAGAGCTTTACACAGTTTAAACATAAACCTGTGTTTGTTGTTTGTTGCGAAACAAAAATCAAAGGGAAAAGTAATGTAATATATAATTTGTAAAAGTTCACTCGATTCATTAAAATATGTTTAGTAATTCTATTTATGAAACTGACTGTAAACGTGACGGTTGTGGGTTCGATTTCCACTAGAAAGAATTAATTATTTTTATTTACACGCTCCGGAGTAGCAAGATGGAGCGCGGCGTAAATTTTCGCCTCTATACACGCAACGTCTGAAAATGACGAACGTATTGTCTTAACACAAGGTTCCCTCTGCCTACCATGTTATGTGAGGGATACAGCGTGAAGCTGTTGGCACTTATTTACGAAATATTGATTGGATATATAGATTGGCTTGATTCTCACTCGAGGAAATGAAATATTTTATATTTTTATGTCCTCGCTGGTATCGAAGCAAACCTTGACGTTGCGTTCCGCCACTCAATATGCAATTCCTCCAGAAAACGGTGAAAAATGGGGATCTTAGTGAAAACGGAGTGTCTTAACACTAGGTTCCCAGGTTCCTTCTGCCTAACCTGCTATGTGCGCGACTAAGTGTAAAATATTAAAATAACTAAAAAAGAAGATATTAAAATATGGGCCGGAAACCAATAGTCATAAGATGATAAAACTAGTTTTATATTCGCACATACATATATTCGCAAGGGAAATGTTAAAATACACAACGTTTGACGTCAATGTGAATACTGTATTCCGGTAAAGATATTATTTATAAATTGTATTAAACGAATAGTGAGAGGCCATCGTGGCATATTGGGGCAGTGTCTACTCAGCTGTAAACGCGACGGTAGTGAGTTCGATCTCCTGTTGAGGAAATGTTTATTTTGAAATTTATTTTCATTACACGTACGAGACCAGTCGTGGCGCACAAAGTGTGACTGTAAAACAGACTGGTTGTGGGTTCGATCCCCACTCGAGGAAATCTCGTACACAGCAGGGTAGGCAGACTAGTGTTAAGATACTCCGTTCCCCACTTTCCACCGAATTCTGGAGGGATTGTGTGTTGACTGGCGGAACTCAACGCCGCGCCTTACCTCGACAGCAGAGCTAAGAAATGAAAATATAAATATAAATAAATATTTCACTTCCTCGAGTGGGGATCGAACCCACAACCAGTCGACTTAACAGTCACACTTTGTGCCTCTGCGCCACCACCGGCCTCCGGAACTATAGAGTAACAAACAAATTTACCCGTCCTAAAAGACAACAACCCCGCGACTCAGTTCAAGCGTAAAGAATACACAACGTATATAGAATAGTACGGGTTCATTAAGCCTCTTACAAAATGTAGCGTCCTATATTGGGTGTAGCACAATGAACTGCCAAAGTTTACTCAGCTTATGCCAAAAGACTAATCAAGTCGGCGAGCTTTTGTTTTGTTTGTTCACGAATACTGTAAAGTAGGTGGATTTGGTACAGTATTTTGAAACTTTTTGAAGAGTATGGCATTTTTTATTGATTGTATTATGTGTTTAAAAGAAAATTATTTTAATATATCTCTATACATTAATTTCAGCTTCCCTCTGACTGCCCCGCTATGTACGGGAAACAGCGTGAAACTAAACTCTTAGTAGGATTAAACACTAAAATATTTATCTAGACACGTTTCGGCCTATATAGCGGGTACAATGCGCTACAGACGGACGCCCGACCTGCCCCAGATCTCAAGTGGCCAGTCCTGTTTCATGTTACACTTTGATGCCTCGCTAACATAGATAACATTTGTTTATAATATTATTTTGTGCTAAATATGCCGGAACATGATAGCTACTGCTGTCTTTGATGTGAAAAGTAAGTTTTAAAAATAAATTAAATTAAATTAGCTTCACGCTGTATCCCGCCCACAGCAGGGTAGGCAGAGGGAACCTAGTGTTAAGACACCTCGTTCCCCACTTTCTGCCGAATTCTGGAGGCATTGTGTGTTGAGTGGCAGAACTCAACGCCGCGTTTAACCTCGACACCAGAGCGAAGAAAGAAATTTTAGTAAATATTTCATCTCCTCGAGTGACTACTTTTTGACATGCATTCTCCTATTGTGTAATATAGTCTCTTTTTTACCGTACAATCTCCTTCGTGTGTTCTCCATAGAATGTGACATTGGCGAAGTGATTGGTGCTCAACTGGCAAGCTCGAAGCGCCATAAATTAAGAACTGAACTGAACTAAACAATATCTCAAGTTTCGCCACTCAACACGATATGCCTTCAGAATTCGACGGAAAGTAGGAAACGAAAAGTGTTTATTGGGAAACGAAGTGTCTCAATACTAGGTTTTCAGGTTCCCTTTGCCTACCCTACTATTTTCACGGGGTACAGCGTGAAGCTAAATCAATATCTCATGTAATATAATTTCCCTATATGGCAAGACCAAAACGCGGCGTTGAGCTCCACCACGGAACACACAGTGTCTCGTAAATTTTGCCACAAGAATGGAACGGCATATTTTTATATAAGCTCTCCCCGTCTATCCTCCTATGTGCGGCTAATACGTGACTTTGAACGAGAATTTCTAAGTATCTAAATATTAATAATATCCATAAATTTGTTTAAGTCAATTGACCTAATAACTTTCAAGGTATTGCTAAATATACAGAGAACAACAACAATTTAATAGTTATCAAAGCATATGCCTTCCAACAAATATCATTTTTTTTATTATAATAAGACTACTATTCCGACATGACCTAGCAGCAAAGGTTAACTGTGGGTTCGATTCCCACAAAATATAAAAGATGCATAAAAATAAACAAACAAAACACGCATAACACTCGCACACGTATTATGTACAGTTAGCTTTGAGCCGAGTTTATCAGTTCTAATTTAAGATTCAAGGCAACTGCGGATTCCAAACAGTGTTTAACTCCTCCTGCTAATTGTATTAACACGTTCCAGCACATCACTAGTTAGCGTGTTAATGCAATGTATACATTTCTAGCTATAAATATATATACTAGAGCCAAAAAAATTGGAGGCATTTATTATATTTAGAATTATTTAGGAAAATCTCAGAAGCCGTCGTGGCGCAGCGGTACAGTGTTTTACTATAAATGCGACGAGTGTTGGTTTGATTCTCGCTTGGGGAATTATTTATAGGCATTTCTTTGATCTGGTAAATTTGATCTGGTGGTGGAAAAATTTCATTATATTCTTATACATTATATATACAGGATGCAGCGTAAAACGAAAACTAATAATAAATTTAAAAAAAAGACAAAGCAGACTCGACAATTAGATTACATTAACAAAATTTTCATTTTTCTGGTTTTCATATTTTCTGGATATTCTGACCACTTAAAGAAAAGATGAGTTTTGCCGTTTAACACACAATATCTCGAAAATTAGGCGGAAATGGAGTGTCTTAATATTAGATTACCTATATATACCTTGCTATGTGCAGAATACAGACTAAAACTATTTATTTCACGCTGTTTCCCGCACACAGCAGTGTAGGCAGAGGGCACCTAGTGTTAGGACACTTCGTACCCCATTTTCCGCCGAGTTCTGGAGGCATTGCGTGTTGAGTGGCGGAACTCAACGCCGTGCTTTGCCTCGACACCAGAGCGAAGAAATGAAAATATAAATGTAAATAAATATTTCATTTCCTGAAGTGGGGGAATCGAACCCACAACCGGATACAGCGTGAAGCTGATTTTTATCTAATGATAATTATTATTTAAGAGAAAAATGAATTTACAAACATTTTATGTATAGTCAATTATTTTACACAATATATACAAACACTAACTAACAGAAGACGAAGTGTTACAAATAAACTTGGCGTCGCGCCGACTTCGAGCGTCTTTTGAACTCTTTGAACTTTTCACTTGTAAACTGTAGAATGTTTCATGGGAATAAATACTAATTGACTAGGTTTTAGAATTTAAATATTAGCTAATTAAATAATAAATAAAGAAAATAAATAAAACATTTATTTGTATTAAAAAATATAGAGAATCGGTACTTTATGTTTTTTTTTATTTTTAACTTCATGCTTTGTCCCTAGCGGGAAAACCAGAGACAACGCAACGCCAAACGCTACAGATCCCTCTTTCACCTCGTCTGCAGATGTCGACCTCATCATATATGTTCTCCGGAAGGTCCTTATGCTTTTTACATTACCTTCCTCCAGTATCATCCATATTGTGTTCTTGAAAGCTATCTTATCACATAACATTTCACCTGCCATGCTTGAATATCATCTAGTTAAGGCGTCACCCCGAGTCGATGCGCACCAATGTACTTCTGGTTGGTCTGATAAACGGTGATGTAGAGTTGCGGGACTGCCACTAAATATGCCATGTCGATGGCTCTGTCGATGGCGACGGCTCGATGGGAAGTAGCAGAGCTACTAATGCACTTTTATTCCTACTATTATCATAAATGTGAAAATTTATGAGGATCGATGAATGTTTGTTCCACTATCACTCGGAAACTACTGAACGGATTTGGAAAAAATCTTAAACAATATAGTTTATACGTCAGTTGTTGTTGTCACAAGCATGCGACTGTAAGCGCGACGGTTGTGGGTTCGATTTGCATTCAGGGGAATAAAATATATAATATTTTCATTTTCTCGCTGTGGTAACCACCACTCGACACGTAAATCGAACCTAAACCCATCGAAATAATCAGTACCAACTAGCAGCAACATCGCCACCACATTTCACGTGAACATTTCAATTGAAACTAATCCGTTATATTACACAGTGTGTTCAAATATATGCAAAATGTAAACACGAACTATTATTGAATCCCAGAAACTTTCCCATGATTAAATTCGAGAACATGAAACCTGGTTGGAAATGTTACAATTGAAAATAAGTTTTTTATTCAAAACTTTTAACGCACTTTATAAATCCGAATAGTAATTTTGTGATTGATTGTTAGAGTAATATATATTTTTTTTAATTGTAAGTGTATTTAAAAAATTACATAGCGTTCGTCTTTGAGCTCATCACCAATTAAGCCATACGTTCTTTTCGAACTACGTCGAAATTCTTATACGATCTATTTATATAGTCAGAATCTATGTTAGGAGATTTATAAAAATATCCACTATCCAAAATCTTAGAAATCTTTTCCTAAAAATAATCAAAAGTCAAAAGAGAGCGCTATTTATTAAATATTTAAAGAATCAAATCAGCTTCACGATGTATCCCACACACAGCAGGGTAGGCAGAGGGAACCTAGTGTTAAGACATTCTGTTCTCCACTTTCCGCCAAACTTTGGAGGTGTTACGTATTGATTGGCGGGCTCAACTCAACGCCGCTCTTTGCCTGGACACCAAAGCGAAGAAATGAAAATATAAATTTAAATAAATTTTCAATTATTTTTTTAAATTTATGTTTATATTTGGCATGTGAGTAAATATTTTTTAAATATTTTAGGGAAGGAAATAATTACACATTGTTGGTATACATGGTGTTCACGAAATTCTATTCGTCTGTGAACTATTTATCGTCTGAAAAGTTATCTCATTTCGGTTGATTGTACACAGTGTATATTAATAGGTATATTATACCTCATTTTACAAGTTGGAATTCGATCATATTATTGTTACCTATATATGGGACTTGACCAGCCCATAAAGACATCGCGGCGCAGTGGGTCAGCAGTATCACTGAGTATGCGTTTATATGCGGTTCGACTAGGTACTATGTTTTTTTTTTGAGACAAAGCGCAGCGTTGAGTCACAGTGTCTTGATTTCGGGCGTACAGTGGAAAACAAATTTTCTTATCAAAAAATTCTCTGTAATTAATTTGTTGTAATGTATTGATTTACGATGTATCATTGTTATATAATCTTTATGCTGTAACCAACAAATAGCAACAGAGGGAACTTGGGAACGTAGGGTAGGTTACCTACCCTAGTGTTAAGACACTCCCTTCCCATTGAGACATTTCCGTTCACTAATTTCTGTCGAATTCTGAATCCGAATTCTGGAGGCATTATGCGTTATATATAAATAACTAAGACTTGTGTATGACACATATAGGCTCTGGTCCTAGATTATTCAAGGGAGAAAAAAAACCAGTAGTTCCTGACATTAGCGCGATCAACCAAACAAACTCCTTAGCTTCACAATATTATTAGCTATAGATAATATGATATTCATCTTACCTACTTAGACTTTGAATAAAACAAAATTTACTTACAAAACCGTGTAATATATAAAGTCTTCTATTATATTATTACTTTATATTCAAAAGTTATAGCTCAAGGTGGTGATCCATCACAATAACTGTCACTTGCCTAAGTATAAATGTATCTAATAATCATTATAATACTATTAACTTGAGATTTGGTTTTAAGTTATTAAGTTATTATGTCGTGGCGCAGGTGCACAAAATGTGACTGTAAAACCGACTGGTTGTGGGTTCGATCCCCACTCGATGAGATGAAATATTTACTTAAATTATTTACTTAACTTATTTCCATTTCTTCGTTCTAGTGTCGAGGCGCGGCGTTCAGTTCTGCCACTCAACACGCAATGCCTCCAGAATTCGGCAGAAAGTGGGGAAGGGAGTGTTTAACACTAGGTTCCCTCTGCCTACTCTGCTGTGTGCGGGACACAACGTGAAGTTGATTAAATACTTACAATATAATACAACTTTTAAGTAAGAACCAATCAAACTGTTTAATGAAAAAAAAACATATTCACAAGTAACTGAGTTCGTTGAACTACAATATTTTTTATTTTCATATAATTTTTAAACACTGATCTTATCACACGAGGATATGTCGAGAGATAAAATTACACTTACTTGCATTAATATTCAATAACGGGTCACAATATAACGGTTTCTATACGGAAGGATGGACTGGATGTGATCTTCGAGAATACACCATATCATATCGTTGATACTGGAGGAAGTCCACGTAAACATGAGAACCAACCGAAGGCCAAATATAAAGATGTTGGTGGCTGTGAACGAGGCGAAAGAGGTATGCAAGGACTATGACGTTTGGTGCTCCAGTCTCTCTGGGAACCTGGGATTGAAGTGAGAAGTTAAAAAGGTATATTAATGCCTTTATAATAACAACTTGTTATCACTTACACATAATTATTAACAAGAGAACGTGTAAGTCCCTCGAAATCTATGTAAGTATATCAATATCTCAAGCAACAATAGAATGATTTTGAAAATAATATTGTTACGTTTCGAGCAGTCTGTGGACAAACAGAGAAAACAGAGAACATACTTTGATAAAGGAAGAGTATTTTGTCAACAACACTAAACGAAGGTACTTTCGAAAAAAAAATCAAGTTATGTTTAGAAAAGACTTATCTATTCAAAAAAATTATAGTTAATAGTTGGTACCACGAAAAATATTGATCTTACACTAAGTTATCCTTTGAAATAGCGGACCTTAATAATAATTTGAAGTAAAAAGAAACTGGCCCTTGAGAGGTTATGGTTAATTGATAATAATACTTACTTATGTTTCGTAATCCGTAGATTGTAGTCCGTAGTGAGTAGTCCATAGTCCGTGATCTGTGGTCCATGATTCTTAATCCTTAATACGTGAGCAATTCATGACCATCGATTATCGATTTCATATAAGACCAATAAAACATGAAGGGCGGCCACTTAGCTGCTCACGAACCCGCAATGTACCAAAGCCGCTACTGGGTAAGAAACTGATTGTCATTTTTTAGCTCTAGTAAAATGACGAGAATTTATATCCGCCACCTTAGCACGCATTATTAAGAAAACTAGGCGGTGCGTCGGGAACGCGGTATTACGTTAAATAAAATAAAAAAATAAAATCAGCTTCACGCTGTATCCCGCACACAGCAGGGTAGGCAGAGGGAACCTAGTGTAAGACTAGGGAACCTAGTGTAGTGTCTTACACTTGTGGAACGGAGTGCCGTTCCCCACTTTCTGCCGAATTCTGGATGCATTGCGTGTTGAATGGCAGAACTCAACGCCGCGTTTAACCTCGACACCAGAGCGAAGAAATGAAAATATAAATTTAAGTAAATATTTCATCTCCTCGAGTGGGATCGAACCCACAACCAGTCGGTTTTACAGTCACATGTAGTGCCACTGCGCCACGACTGGCCTTACGTTAAATATCTCTGGATATCAAGCTTTATGCGGGATACAGCGTAAATAATAATCTTTATAGAGTTGTGTACTTACATTACTGGCCTTTAAACCTAAAACGCACATTGGAAACAAACAAAAAATCAATTTTTCAACATTTATAGGATGTTGAGTAAACAGTAGCTTCAGATTAAACAACGTGAGGCGATCAAATAAACAAAAAACGCGGCTAAAGAAAGGGAAACGCTAACGATATGGTAAATCTGTGAAGTGTTTGTAATCCATGTTAAAAATAATGTGGTAAAATGTTAGTTAGCCCTTTAACAATATACAAATAATTAGTCCCGATTTTTGTAAAAAAATAGTTTAAGTTTTATGTAAAAGTAGATAATAACTATACCCTATTTAGGAAGACGTGAGATAAAAGGTAAACAAACTATAAAAAGGTTACTTTACAGGTCACGATTAAAGGAACTAATATATTTTATAAAAATTACTATGTAAGTAGTACAATGATACCACTGCAATCCTATATAACAATGTCTGTCTCTTATGTAAATTTAAAATTTATTAAAAATCGAATAATATAAATGGTTTATTTTTTATTATTTTTAATGATTATTTAATCAATTTATAAATAAATAGTTTTTTTTTTAAATATTAGACTACCAACCTTTTTTTATCATTTAGTTTTTATAATTTTTGAGGGTTCCTTTTTTCCTTAAAAGGTGCAGAAAGGGCTCTGGCTAAGCTAATCTGGATAAGCTCCAATTTTTGTACGGATATCCCCGTAAAAAATTGGAGCTGGCTCTTGTCCGGTTTTTTTTCGTGGAGTGACGCTCTCAGAAAAGGCATCATAATAACTGTACAGCAAAATGCTAGAAACATATTATTTGGGGAACCCTTAGCTACAAAAATTAAATAGAAATAAAGAACGAAATAAAAGTTTGAGAAACTTTGTTTCCTTTGTTGACATTTTATTTCAAGCTCAAATTAATAGACTAAAAAAAGTTAAAATTAAAATTTGACACACACACCACACACACACATGCACGAGGTAAATCTGCCTGCAGGTACAGAAGGTTACATAGAAATAATCATGCTTGTGTAATTAACCTATTGCCTTTTTTGATGTTTTTTTCATTAAATGGATTTATAAAACACAAAACTTATTTTTCCAATTCGATCAATTATTTTCTGAGATTAACTCGTTCAACCAAACATACTCTTTATAATATTAGTAGGTACACATAAACACAAATTATATTATAATAAAAGATTACAGAAATTCGCATATTTCAATGGCACTCAATTTTTGCACACAAAGGAACAGAGAGAACGTAGTGTTACGACTTTACGACACTTCATTCCGTGCACCGCCCAACTTTAGAACCGTTGTGTGCTGAGGTGCATAATTCAACGCCGCATATTGTCGTCTGTGTTATCAAAAATGAAGAATTAAAATTAATTCACCCTGTCGCGTGAAAATGTTTTGTTCTTAATTCTTAAATTTTATTTAATGTAAATATTTCTCTATACCTACTTCTTTGAATTCATTATATAGCGCCATCTGTTGTAAATTAACAACATTACTAGGCAAACTCTAGCGTGGCATAATATAACTGTGAAGTATCAAAAACATTGACAAGCTGTGCAAAAACAACAAAAGATGGCAGCACCTATAATTTTATATTTTAAACTTAATATATATATATATATATATATATATATATATAT
>JAATLQ010037766.1:0-10777 GCA_013421005.1 Heliconius erato x Heliconius himera | reverse complement strand
TTTACAGGTGAGCTCCACATGCAATGACAAAATTTGAAATAAAAAACAAACAATCATTTAAAAATAAATACAGCACAAACAATAATGAATATCACATGTTACACACAAATTATACATTTTTAAGGTAAAAAACAATTGTAAATGTACATTAATAAGTTATTAAATTTATATATAAATAAAAATAACCAATCAATTAGGAAGTAAAAGAATTAATCAGCAAGTTTGAAATTCAAATAAGGTTTATCAAATATAAGACAAAATAAACAAAAGGGTACTTAAAACCTTATAAAATAAATTAAATCTAATCAAATTAAATTAAGATAAAAAAGAAATACAACGAAACAGCAGAATTTTTAATATGATATATTTCATTTTTAATATGATATATAAAATACATATTAAATATGTATAATATTGATATGTATAATATAATACATATAAAAAATGTGTGTATTAGAATATTTTATAATATTATTAGAGATATGAGGCCGTAGTGGCACAATTGAAAAGATTTTAATATGAACGTGAATTTCTATTTACAACTAAACTTTTTTTTATTTAAAGTTTAAGTATTTTTCTTTTAGGTTCACCTGTATATAACTGTTACCCAGTTAAGGAATCTAATGTTAAGACAAACCGTTCCATACACACCACCCAATATTAACACATTGTGTGTTGAGAAGCGGACTTTAACACTGCTCTTTTTTGTTATTACTTGTTACAAGACGCAACGAAACGAAAATATTAATTTCCTCTAGTGGAGATCAAACCAGCAACCACCGCGTTTGACGTCCAGACACAGTCACACTGCGCCATGATGAAAAATGTATATTAATATTCTCTCATACAAGAATCAACCGTTACGCTTACAGTCGGTTAAGCTTAGCTTTAAACAAATAACCCATAATGGTTCATTAACACCGCGGCTAACCTTGACCCACTAGAGGGGAACTTCAAAGGAGTTACTACACGCTGTACTGTATGTATTATACATACATACATTACTGACCAACACTGTTCAACATAAGTTCCTAATCCATACATAATATTATAAAAGATGATGAGTCTGTATATACTATATATTTGAGGCCAGTCGTGGCGCAGCAGCACGAGGTGTGACTGTAAAACCGACGGTTGTGGATCCTCGAGGAGATGAAATATTTATTTAAATTTATATTTCCGTTTCTTCGCTCTGGTGCCGAGGTTAAGCGCGGCGTTGAGTTCTGCCACTCAACACGCAATGCCTCGAGAATTCGGCAGAAAGTAGGGAACGGAGTGTCTTAACACTAGGTTCACTCTGCCTACCCTGCTTTGTGCGGGATACAGCGTGAAGCTGATTTGATTTTTATTTTTATGAGTCTGTATGGTTGAACGCGCTAAGCTCGGGAACTATTTGATTCGAATTGAAAAAAATATGTATGTATTGTCTATTTTATTATGTTGATCGTTCCAACATAACCTGCACCTGCGGTCAGAGTCAACTCGGGTGTTTAGCTATTTGAATTTGACTACACGGGTAAATGTTAGTTTGAAATAAATTATCTTACTTGAGAACACTACTAATAGTGAAATTAATATTTAAAAAAATATTTTTTTGTTCAAATATATTGTAAACAGTAATATTTAACAATATCAGAACATAAAAACAATCTATTTATTATTCTCATTTGCCACGCGGAAAATGAGGAAAGGAGTGCTTTAACTCTACATTTGTAGCGTCTATACAAATAGTTAAAAAAACTATTTTAAAGTGACTACTTCATAATGTCACTTTCCCGTAACACTCAAAAACTGCACTTTGTGTAAAATAATTTAAATTAAAAAAGTTATTTTAACAATCCCCCGGGCCCTGAACCCTTTCATTGCGAAGTGATTACTCTCAGCTTAAAGGGATCTCTAACTAAAGGTTTTAACCAAATAACACGGTGGCAGGCTGTGGCTGTAATTAATCTTACACAGACTATTCGTATATGTATGTATATACATATATCTTTATAAAATTGGTAAACGCGACAGGTTGTGGATTTGATATCCATTTGAGGAAATGAAATTTTTATTTCTTTCCCAGGTCCCGCCATTTAACACGCAATGCTTCTAGAATTCGACGAAAAGCCGAAAGTGTCCGTAAAAGGTACCGGAAGTGTCTTAATCCGAAAGGTGTCTTTTGACACTAGGTTCTCAGGTTCCCTCTAACTATACTTCTATGTGAGGAATATAGCCAGAAGCTAAAAATACTATTTATCTCTATTGGTAAGATTTTACCAAGTAATTGTAGATTGAAATACCGCTTGTGAGAAAGATTGTATGTGTATTTATTTAATTTTATATATTTTTTTTCCTTTGAATATTATGTTATATTATATTATTTTAAATGATGTATGATTAAATAATATTATTGTTACGTTCCATCTGCTACTGGAAGAAATTAAGGATTTCTTTAACTTAACGCTACATCACACATATAACAAGATAGGCTTAGACAACCTAGTGTTAAGACACTCCGTTTTAACGCACTATCTAACACATTATTATAGATTTTTTATTTCAACATATGTATATTATATAAACATACATATAAAAAACCTAAAATAGTACTTCCTCATACATAAAAATGCAGAAAACTGCACGTTTCGTCATTTCCCTCGCCGGCGCTATACCGTTCGCGTCTCTATCAGTGATCTCAGTCAGTCGGCGTCGCGATCGTTGCCATGCGACGCGGCCGTCGACCCGACGCCGCCCTACGCCCTGCACCGCCCGCCCACCATATTTTATTTGTAAACAAGCTGAATTAAATCTATTTATAACGTTATAACGGATATAACACGCGACGACGACGTCTTTTAATATGTAGAGCTCACACTACGTTGCTAGGTCTTGGTAGAGTCGCGATGAGTCAATATTTTGGGGTGTTTTAGGGAATTTTTAGCGATAGGGGCGAGGGTGTGTTAGTTTTTTTTTAGTGAAAATGTATTGTGATTGTTAAGTGAAGTGTTTTAAAGTGTTATTGCGTGAATATGAATTAGAATGCAGGTAAGTCAGATACTCTCTATTTTTAAGCTTGATTCTGCTTATAAATTTTATTGCATAAGATTGATGAAAAATATTTGTTATAATGTTTCGTGACAGATGGTTTAAGAAACCAGTTTTTGTAAAAAGATTTTTTAGTATTCAACTGTGCTTCAATATGAATATAATCATGTTTAAATAAACACGATGTTATGTTACTAAAAGTACTATTTTAGGTAAATGGATATATTATATAATCGACTGCTATTCGTTGGCACAAAGAGAGTTTTTTACACATTAGAGGTTTTTAAATGTTTTTTTCGTTCTTTATAAATTTCGAAAAATCTTCTTTATTCTTCGTACCTCAAGCAAAATACATTCACTTTATATAATATACCGAGTGAACACAGAACTTGGCACTCATATAGATCTTGATTCTAAGTAAAACCAAGAATTATGTTATATTCAATATTGAACTTGGCTCTCATTTCATACAATATACGATTAGCAATAATAAAAAATATTACAATATATGTAAGCATATACCTATAGGTATATGCTTACATAGGATAAGCAGTAAACACTGTTTACGATACCGTACAAGTGATGTCGTTTTATCCTAAAGGATTATAATTTATAAGATAAAGATGAACGAGGTTATCCAATTACAGTCAATAAATATACATATATTTTGTTTTAAAAATATAAAAACATTACAATTCTCCTCACGAATTTATAAAATTCAACCAAGTAACCTTTTTATTGGCTTTTTTATACGAAACTTGACACTCATCGTGTGTAGTTTAGTTTTTTGTTCTCATTACCACGAACTGGGATCTATCTTACATCACAGTCAATAACTAAGTAATACTGGAAATAAGATTTTTTTAGTACTATTATCTGTTAAACTTAAATTATTTAAAACATTACAGTTCCTTTCTCCAAAAGAATCTCACATACCTAAACGACTTTTAGTTCTTTTGCATGTTTTTAGAAGGGTATCAGTCCCCTGCGAAGTAATAACTGAAACTTTACGTACAATATTATCAAAATATCGGAAAGGATGAAAAGGATATAGAGACGAGATTCGAACTTTTGCACGCGATAAAAGGAAAACTTTATATTTTGTTTGAAAATACCGTCTGCTATTGTAGATTCTAACTTACAGAAGTATTAAAAAGTGTATATTTGTATGTGTAAGTAGTCACTCTCTACTTGGTTTTTTTTGTCTTCAGGCTGTATTCCGCACATAGCATAGTAGGCAAAGAGAACCTAGTGTTGAGACATTTCTGTTCTCTACTTTCCGCCGAATTATTGAAGAAAATATTAAGTGGCATAACTCAACGCCGCGCTTTGCTTCAATAACAGAGCGAGGAAATGAAAATAATAAATATTTCATTTCGTCGAGTGGGAATCGATTCCACAACTTGTTGCGCTTACAGTCACTACTGGCCTCACTACGTTGTACTTCGTACAGTTATTTGTTTTTATAATCTTCAAAATAAATGCTATTTTTTTGACTGTATCTTAACAAAAATTACGAAAAATAAAATAAAAATGTTATCGCTTCTAAGTATTATAAATACATATAATAATGTAATCATATTATTCATTTTATAAAGTACGCAGAAAGCATGTTTTAGGTCAAGTCAAGTCATTTGGGTCACTTGTTGCGTTTCAACGATATATATACATATATATATATGGTTCTCGAGATGTAAGGCTCAAAGGCTAACGCTAAGTGAGCCTTCTTACTAAAATTTTCATTTTCCGTCTTAAAAATGCTGAAGTAAAAAAAAAATTAACTACTTTTTTTATATTATTTTGTAAGACGTGGCACAGTGGGGATGATGAGTGCTATATGCGGGTCACAGCGCAAAGCTAAAAATTTATGATTATACAAAAAAATTAGCAGAATTACAGCAATACCTATACATTTTATAACAGAGATCAATGTGGAGTAGTTGGATAGCTTATGACCGTAAACGCGGCGGTTGATGATATATTCTCCGTTTTGAGAAGTGAATTTTTAACAAAGGCAACGGAGTGTCTTAATACTAGGTTCCTTCTGCATTCCCTGTGCGTGATACATAATGAAGCTAAAAAAGTGGAATTATTTTCAGTTCTTCAGCACACAATGTCTCGAATATAGGTGGCAAGCGGAGCATGGAGTGCATTGATATTATAAATTATTTTTATGAAGTCAAAAATATTTCTCTAAATTTTATTTAAGTACACATTCATCTTTACTTAATAAATTAATACGAATTTCCTTAAATAATTGAAAATCTATAATATTAAAATAGGTTTCAAGGACTGATTAATCCACAAACTGACCTCTATTTTACTATTAATAACTCTGGTTTTACACGCGGAAAATAACATAACAGCTTGTATCTTAAGGATTATTTATACTAAGAATTCTGCTATTTATAATAAAAGGTGGGGACAAAAGTATTTTCGTATTGTTCCTACAAAGGAAAATATTCTTTTTAGGTATAATTTTTTATTTATTTATAATATATATGTGCCGTTTTGATCAACGACTTGTTGCCATCTTATGCCATGATCCCATTCCTGTAAAAAATTGGTGTAAGAAGGTTTTTGCGTGTAAATTCCTAACTCGTGGAAATTCCGGGATAAAAGTATAAGTACTATATGTTGCTCCATAACCTACTCTATCGTTCACTGTCTATAAGTCCTATAAAAACTAGTTCAGCTGTTTTGGACTAATGTCTATTTACCCGAGCTAATGATCAGGGAAATAAAAAGACAGACAGACAGACAGACACAAATATTATAAAATAGTTTCTTTTTGTATTTGTGTATTATATAAATAATCACATGCACTTGCAAAAACACAATTATTTTGAAATCAAAAACAGACACTTCAATTTTAACTATATGCAACGGTTAATGCAATGCAATACTTGCAATTATCAATTATTTTTGTCACAAAATGCGTTATTGTGACTTATTTATACGACATATGGTATCGCGGACTTTTATTAGAAGGAATAAAATTAACGATTTTTGTAGTACGATGTACTTGCATATATTTTATTATTTCTGCAGCGCCTGCGGTTCGATAGCGTCAAAAAGCGTAAAGAAATACACCGTAATGTTATATAGCCTATAGCACATAATATAGCTATCTCTTAAGGATAGCCCACAGTAAACATTTTTGTGTATAAAAATAAAGTAGGAATAATTGCGAAACTATTTACAACACTACAGTTTTATTCCTTATCTGATTAAATATGTTAGATACATTGTGCGTTTTATACAAATTAAAATTGGCGTTTACAGCACAGAAATGGACATTGTAGAATATATCAAAGTATTAAATTAAAGTAATTGAGGCCAGTCGTGGCGCAGCGGCACAAGGTGTGACTGTAAAACCGATTGGTTGTGGGTTCGATCCCCACTCGAGGAGATGAAATATTTACTTAAATTTATTTTTCCATTTCTTCGCTCTGGTGTCGAGGTTAAGCGCGGCGTTGAGTTTTGCCACTCAACACGCAATGCCTCCAGAATTCGGCAAAAAGTGGGGAACGGAGTGTCTTATCACTAGGTTCCCTCTGCCTACCCTGCTGTGTACGGGATACAGCGTGAAGCTGATTTTTTTTTAAATTAAAGTAAGTTTAAAGTTACACAAAAATCTTATATTGCAACAAACATATTGTAATCCTTTAAAAAACTAAATAAAATGACGACAGTATATATCTTCGCATAGCATTATTGTTTTTTTTTTCTGTTTTTTATAGTGTAGATTATATTTTGTGTTACTTTTAGTTTTAATACTTTTAAATATATTTTTTTATTTTGTTACGTAGGCATTTTTTCTAATAATTATATTTTTCTCTACTTATCATTCTTTTCCGGACCTTGATGTTTTTTTTTCAGATTTTGATTTTTTTTAGGATTTTAGGCTTATAAAATATAACTAATGCTATTGAAAACTAAAAATAATTTCATAAACATTTTTAATTAATATTCATATGGTTCCAGCAGGCGAAGCCGCGCGGGTCCTCTAGTAGGTACTATAATTTATAACTTTAGATAAAATTTAAGTTAACTTTAACATCACACTGAAGATGGCTATTAAAACTAAGAATAAAAATATAACAATATTTATTTCAGTAATTTTTCAGTATTAATTTAAGCTGTTTATTAAGTTTTAATTGTCTCAAACTCGGTACCGACTTCGTACCTATCAGAAGGCGGAACAAACGTATTGTAAACGTATTGTATTAATATAAAAGGCATTTCAATTTTGCAAATCTAAATTAAATCTTTATTTATATATTTTTTTTGCATTTTACTTATTAAAGACGTTATTTTCATATATTTTTTTAAATATGTAATATAAAAAACATGAAAAAAAAATTGCTTCTACAGCCTTTTAAAATTTTATTATTATTATTATTTTAACAATCACACATACCAACATACAGTATTTATATGCATGTAGGTATATACTAAACATAATGTATTGTTATTGGCGGCGACGAGACGTCTGTCACGTCATCTCTGGAACTGATAAAAATTACAATCACCTATAGGAAATTGACTCATTATCACAGTACAATGAATAATAGTTACTTAATATTGAATAGTTATTTATTATTGTTGACATTGGACAACTTTCTTGATACGCTGTATCCCACGCATAGTAGGGTAGGTACAGGGAACCTGGGAACCTTGAGTTATGACATTCCCACTATATATTTCAGTTGCCAACTTTCCGCCGAATTCTTAAAGCATTACGTACAGAACGGCGGTGTTCATTCTCTCGGAATGAGATCGAACTTACATCCGTCAGGTTTACAATCACACGCTATGCTACTGAGCTATAACAGCCAAGACGATTCGTTATAATAATAATAATTTAACAAAATGACTAAATATTATTTATTTTCGTGACAAAATATAATTTTCGTGCCGCATTATGCTTATTTACACCCCTTTTATATTTTACTTGGACTGTGAATTACTTACTAATTGCGATATTTGGCTGCCTTCTATGTATATAGAAGTTGTTAATATTTCCCTAGAAATTAATAATTACTATAGTTTTGTACTGTGCTAGATTTAATTGAGGTTTTGGTTATAACTTACCTTCCTTATTAGATTTTACCTGTGACGTTACTTGCGTGATTAAATAGAAATAACTAACAGTTAAGATACATGACAAATTCGAAGTTCCAGAGGTAACTCCGACCGCACGTTCTATGGTAAGCCATTTCTCTCCACATCCGAAACGATAAAGGTAATTTAATATAGCCTATAGCCTCCTCGATTAATTGACTTTCCAAAACAAAAATAATATTTCAATTTGTACCGGCAGTTCTTAAGATACTAGCGGCTCGCCCACGGCTTCGCCCGCTTGAAATACATGATTATTGATTTAATAAGCAGAATCGATTGACAACTATAATGACTTCTAATATGATTTCTTTTTCGACATTATCGTCAAATAATTTTTGATTGTTTTAAATAAAAAATACGACCATTGTTGATAGTTGATATTTATAAAATAAACATAAAGCTAATTATTAATTACACGTATATATTTTTGTAACTTTATGTTCTTTTTACCTATATAATATACTCTGTTAAATGTGCTGATGTCAGTGAATAATTTAATTTACTCATTCAGAAACAGCCTTAAATGTTAAATTATTGATTTGAAGAGTTCATAATATTCTTTGTAAAATAACTGTAATAATTGCATATTAACTCCTGTAGTTTTTAAATTAGTTACATATATTATATTGAACGAACCAACCAAAAATCTTTGTTTTTACTTGATATTTCTTTCAAGATCGTTCTTTATCTCTGTGTTGAATTAATTACGACTTCTTTCAAATGACGATAACTTTTTTTTTAATGAACCGATTTTGATGAACTAAACTTTAGTAGTTAAGTTGAGTTAAAACAAAGCAATTGGTGAAATTTTCAAGTAAATCGGTTCAGTACTTTTAGAGAAAAACGCGGACAAAAATATGTCGACAGACAGACAGACAGACAGACAAGAAATTAAAAAAAAATCTTTTTGGTTTCCATTATTATTTTTAAGTGTCCCTCTATCCATTTCAGTCAAAATTACTAAATGTACATAAAAAAAATAAAAATTAGGCCTCTTTATATGGCGATTATAGAACCTAAAAAACCACTCAGCAGAATTCTTGTCTGTCTGTCTGTCTGTCCGTCTGTCGGATTGTTTGTTCGTCAATCACGCAAAAACTACCAGACAGAAATTGATGATTTTTTACATGGTAATTAGCCTAGGGTCTCAAGGTACATTTTTCTTGGGTTTCATTCTGAATTTCATGATAGTTTTGTTTAAAATATAAATTAATACTGAAAAATATAAATTACCGATAACTAAATGATATGGTAATAGTTCAAAGCCTTATGCAACTTCTATAACTATCTCTCCCAACTCTCCGAACTCTCCCAGCTCTCCCAGCTCTCCCAGCTCTCCGAACTCTCCCAGCTCTCCCAGCTCTCCCAGCTCTCCGAACTCTCCGAACTCTCCCAGCTCTCCGAACTCTCCCAGCTCTCCGAACTCTCCGAACTCTCCCAGCTCTCCGAACTCTCCCAGCTCTCCGAACTCTCCCAGCTCTCCGAACTCTCCCAGCTCTCCGAACTCTCCCAGCTCTCCGAACTCTCCCAGCTCTCCGAACTCTCCCAGCTCTCAGAACTCTCCCAGCTCTCCGAACTCTCCGAACTCTCCGAACTCTCCGAACTCTCCGAACTCTCCGAACTCTCCGAACTCTCCGAACTCTCCGAACTCTCCGAACTCTCCGAACTCTCCCTCTTTTATATTATATTTTATATTATTTTGTATGTATATCAAATTTTTATTGTTTTTATATTTATTATTATTGTATTTATATTTATTTATTTTAATTTAATTTTTGTAATGTAATAATAATATATTAATATTTTTATATTAATATTTTTTTTATTGTGTTAGTAATATTAAATAAAACTATCAGTATTAATCAGTTACATGGATGGATAAGTAGTTAATAAAAATTAGTTTCACGTTATATACCCCGAGTGGAGATCGAATCCACAACCGTCTCGTTACAGCCAGTCGCCAGCCAGCCAGTCTCGATATATTTTGTTAATCTATAATATACATTTTTATTCAATAATAGGTACACAAAGTCAAAGTTAATAATGAAATAAAGGGTAGTTCAAGAAAGTAATATAAATAAACTAAACAGAAGTTAAATTGAGATCTTTATCCCACTTAATTTAGGTAACAGGAGTGGGATAGTCTCGTACCTATACACATACTACGTCCGATGTTTTAGACAAAGACGCGTGGTGGACGTTAAACGAGCAAAACACCCGACCATGTCCTGGCCTTTGGTTCTACTCACATGTGAACACATGACAAGGTAGTTTCAAATAGTAGCTGAAGGCATAAATAACTGAATGATTTCTAAAGTAAGCAATTACAAATAGGTGTTAAGTGTTAACCACATTCATAATTACGACAATAATTGATTAACTCTGAATTGAGAATTTGAAGTTAAGAACGTCTCAAACTGTACTCAACTTGTACTTAAGCATTTTTTTGTTTCTAAATTGAGTTTTCTCAAACCATTCTCAATATTTGAGCATTTGACTGAGTAGCGCGCTCAACGTATGCTTTTGTACGTATTTTGCGTTTCACAACTGAGCAAAACACGTTTGACAGTGCTCAAACCATACTTATGTCAGTGTAAAGTTAAGCGTGCGGACGCGGCTG
>JAATLQ010037765.1:13020-63558 GCA_013421005.1 Heliconius erato x Heliconius himera | reverse complement strand
CTATTACCATGCTAAAAATAATTTAATTTCATATAGTAGTTATCGGTATTTTAAGTAATTTACATTTTTCAGTTTTTATTTTTTTTAAATAAAACTATAATGAAATTCGGAATGAAACCCAAAAAAAATGTACCTTGGGACCCTAGGCTAATACCATGCAAAAAATCATCAATTTCTGTCCAGTAGTTTTTGCGTGATTGACGAACAAACAAACAGACAGACAGACAGACAGACAGACAAGAATTCTGTTGAGTGGTTTTTTAAGTTCTATAATCGACATATAAACCGACCTAATTTTTATTTTTTTTATATCTTTCATGTACAGAATTGACTTTTCTATCCTTTTATTATATATAGAGATTAATAATATATATTTATAGAATACACAAAATTATGTTGATCTTATTATCCTCGTAACATTAGGTACAGGTCGTAATGAAACCAAATAAAATGGAAGCACTAAGATTAGCATAGAATACCTGCGCTTAACTTACGGTATAAATACTTCGCTTTACATGTAATCCGAGGATTTTACTTTAAACCTTCAAAACAAATAGTATTTAATATTTTTTTTATGTTTTTAATATTAATTTCGATTACACCTTTATTCCAATCCAATTCCCAACTAACTACTACTATTTATTATTTTCAATAATTTTGTAAAAATAAAATAAATAAATCAATCAGCTTCACACTGTATCCCGCACACAGCAGGGTAGGCAGAGGGAACCTAGTGTTAAGACACTCAGTTCCCCATTTTCTGCCGAATTCTAGAGGCATTGCGTGTTGAGTGGTAGAACTCAACGCCGCGCTTTGCTCGACACCAGAGCGAAGAAATGAAAATATAAACTTAAATAAATGTTTCACTCCTCGAGTGGGGATCGAACCCACGACCAATCGGTTTTACAACGGTAAATAATTTTGTTTTGTTTTAGTTCGGTAATAATTTTGTTTTTTAACGAAAGTAAAAAAAGTAAAAAGATGTCATCATCGATGGCTCTTCGAATAAAAAAAGTGATATATTTAGGAAAAAATATTTAAATTGAAACTAAAATGTACCAGACCACAGAATAATCATTACCTCATCAGCAGTCTTAACTGGACATTCGTGGTCCTGGTGCAACCCACCCAAGATCAGGGCGTGCATGTCCAAATCAGACGCGACGGCCTCGTCCTCAGAGCTATGTATCTCATCGTCTGGAGTCATGGCACCCTAAGGAAACAAATATTTATATAAAAAACTTATTTCTCACTTCCATAAAATTATTTTCTATAATAAGTGGGTTAAAGAGGAGAAAATAAACAAGCGGTTGAGTGCGAGCTGGGCCTAAAGGGTGCCTACTTACTAGTGGCTGCCGCGTCGCTCTCTCCACTCCCCGTGGCCGCTGCATCACGACAAACTTTAGCGACATTCATTTAATAAGCATTTAATGATTCATACATATAACTAACTACTAATAAAGTAAAGCAATGATTTAAATATTTCTATGTTTTGTTTGTAGTTTGTTTGTTTGTTGGTTTGAATTAAACACAAAACAGGGTCACTTTAGTAAGTAATAGTAGGAATTGCAATTAAAAGCTTGCCCAAAGACCTAAATTACTTTTATGCAAAATAGCACATTTTTCATACAACCGGAATGAGAATAGCTTCATTAAAACGCTGTTCGGAGGTCCGTGAACTTTGGCTACCTTTATGCAACAATGGACGAAAAGTTTTTTTGCTCATGAATGAGTGCAACTACGAACTGTTTTTTTTTCTATAGTAGGTATAATATAAAAGAAACAAAGGAGAACCGAGATTTAATTCTGTTTACCAATACGGCTTTTTTATATGCGCATATACAAGTAGTTGCTGCTTGAAAAATTATAATAATATACTTATTGTTACATTTTATGCTTAATGATGTTAATACTTAATAGTGTACAGCAAAGTTCACTGGAATAATTTCTGAACACATAGCCGTTTATATAGAAAATAATTTTTAAAATCGAATTACTCTGCAACTTAGGAGGAGTCGCTTGTTTTAGAAAACTTAATATATTATTTCAGAGACGTTGTATAATTTTTAAATAATGCAAGACAAAAACGGTCTCCTGTTGACCTATTTATATATTCGAAGTTCCAATGTGATATGAATTGCAAATACAACAACGAAGCGTGTGGCCTTAGATTTTAATATACGAGCGGAATTGGGGCAGCCGTGAATCACATACACTGTCTTATATTTATTATATTTGACATATATAAAGAAACTAGCTGCCCAAACGCGGCTTCGCCCGCTTTTTTACATTATAGCAAATTATCAAATATAAATAATTAGTAGCCTATATGTTATTCTGATATATAAGAAATATTACTGGAAAGTTTCATTTAAATCCGTTCATTAGTTTTTGCGTGAAAGTTAAACAGACATACATCCTCACAACTTTCGTATTTATAATATTAGTAGGGTAGGATAAGATTATTAGTATCTATTATTTTATTTAACATTTGTAACATAACAAAATGAACAAAATAAAATGCTCTTTTATTTTTTTATAAATATATAAATAATTGAATATTTTACCTTTTTGTCGCTCAGGTTTAATGTGGGAATGTGCATCTTTCTTGAGAAGGACTTAGTCCAGTCTATCGGCAGAATGTTCCCGAAGTTGCCAGTAATTGTCCACCACATTCTAAAACAAAATAAAAAGTAATAATTAGCTTTACAAATTAATAATTATTCGTCTACAGTTGTCGACAGTCGACTTTTTTACTTGGCAAAAAAAAGGTTTATTTATATAATTATTAATTAGGTATTATTTGAAATTGAAAGAAAGTGCGGAACAGAGTGTCTTAACACTAGGCAGAGGGCTGCCTACCCTGCTGTGTGCGGGATACAGCGTGAAGTTGATTTATTTTTTTATTTGAAATTGATAAAAATCATATAAGTAGTTTTCCTTAAGAGCTTTAGAAATTTTAAGCTGTCTCAAGCAAAGAGGCTTATTTTAATTTTAATAGGTAATATATCGTGTAATTTATCGAACGCTACAATATACGAGTGTCGAGTACGTCTCGTCGGTATCGACCAGCAAGATTTATGTCAGTGGTATTTATGTGATCCTGACAAACTTCAAGGTGTTATGATATTACTTTTAATGTATCTGTATAATTACATTCCATCAAAAACATAAATGTAAATGAGAGTTAAATGTTAAGTAGTGTGTTGTTCTCGACGTCGCCAACAAAAGAATTGGAGATCCATCCATATGGATGGCGAGTTCTGTGTTCACTCGGGTTAAATTCAAAATCTAAATCTGACTTGAGCATTTTTTTACGTACATTTGAAATTATGTGTACTTCTAGCTTGTTATATTGCCTATTAGGTTGATATTTGGTATGGTACCTGGTGGTAAAAATAGCCAAGTTTTAACTTGGAGCTTCAATTTTATCCCTTCAATTTTGCAACGGTTCGTGTAAAATACACAACGCTTTTCCAGCTATTTAACTTGGCTGGATACGCTGGCGCGTGTCTTGATACTTCTATAAAGGCTATAAATCTGCTTTATTGAGTTTTTTAAACTAATTTATTATATTAAATATTATTAGGCACGTACAAATATTCCGCTTTTCTTTTTAATTTAAATCGTCTACCATTTTATTTATATTACACATAATATATACTGATAGACCTTGGACCCGAGACCGCGCAGCATTGAAACCACAAATATGATTTAATATAATTCTCGCAGTATTTCCCGTGAGGCTGGGAACAGCGCAATTGCGTCAATCTTCCCAATTATTTGCGTACAAGGTCGGTGAAGGATGACTATAGCTCTTATCTATAAATAAATGTATTTATATATAATATGTATGTGAGGCCAGTTGTGGCGCAGGGGCACAAGGGTGTGACTGTAACACGGCGGTTGTGGGTTCGATCCCCACTCGAGGAAATGAAATATTTATTTAAATTTATATTACCATTACTTCGTTCTGGTGTCGAGGCATTGAGTTCAACAACTCAACACGCAATGCCTCGGAAAATTCGACGGAGAATCAGGAACGGAGTGTCTTAACACTAAGATTCCTCTGTCTACCCTGCTGGATGCGGAATACAGCGTGAAGCTGATTTGATCTATAATATTACATTATATACTTCTATTTTACGTTCTTTAATTATACGGAACTGTAAGTATCTACATATATAGTATTTGATGCTACTTTATGTTTATTACTGTCGTCATAAAACAGTTAACTAGTAAGTACTAGTATAAAGTAAAATAATATTAAGTTAAGAGGTCTTAGAAAGTTTAACTCCGCTAATACCCATAGTTATATATAGAATTGAATAGAATAGATAGATAAAGGCGGATATTGTGTAAATTATAGCTTATAGAATCACTTTGGCAACAAAATCTTTAGAACGTAGGTAGATCGAATAAAGAAATAAAAAAAATACTTATTTAGAAAAATCTTTCCTAAGTGTGGAATAACACTTTAAAAATGTTTAAAAATAAAGAAATAAACTTATATTAGATGACGAACATCACAAACCAAAATTGTCAGGATATATTGGTCTCGCAACCGACGGATGCATAAGTAACGACAAGTTTATTTGCGGATTGCACGAATGCCAGAGGTATGGAATATTATGAGCAAATCTCGAAGCCCGTGGAGCCCGACGCAAAACAACGAGCCCTCTACTCTCGAGTGAGTCAGCCGGAGACGGGAATTGGAGTCAATTTGAGATACCGGCGCGTCACGGGCCACGGCTCAATTGAAGAATGTGTCACTTTATATTACATGCTGGTTACTCTGTGGTTTTATCACGGACGATAGTAAGTAGTTAGTTCAAAAAAAAACTGGGTAGGAAGATGGAACCTAATGTTAAGTCAATCCGTTCCAGACTTTCCACCGAATTTTGGATGTATTGCGTGTTGAGTGGCGGAACTCAACGCTGCGTTTTGCCTCGATACCGCAGCGAAGATATGGAAATATAAATTTAAATAAATATTTAATTTCCTCGAGTGGGGATCGAATTCACAACCAGTCACGTTAACAGTCACACTTTCTGCCCCTGCGCCATGACTGGCCTCGACTAGTAGTTAGTTTAATAATAATAAAGATGACAGGAGTAGAACGCAATTGTATCGATCATTTGTGCGGAGAATTGGTTGATGGATATTATAATGGAAGTACGGTCTGGAATAAATATGAAGATGTACTTCAGATAATGGCAACAATGAATTATATTTATTTTATTATAAATATATAAAACAAGCGGAAGCCCTCGTTGAACCACTACTACTTTTAATAAAGTAATACCACTTCAAATAAAGCATAATATAATCAGTTCAAAATAATAAAAAAATCAGAAACAGACTATTAATTTACTACGAATAAATAGTAGCGTCATTTTAAACTAAAGTCGATGAAAAATATCGTTTATTTTAACCTGGTTGAGGTGAGTTTTGGATACTACGCAATTATGCATTGATAAATTGCGATAACCTTTTAAAGTAACAACCAAGAAAGTTTATAGCTTATCTTAAGTACTTATGCTTATCGAATTGCATTCGTAAGAGACCAGAGTGCCTCATTTGACCACGCTACAATATTTTAAATAATCTGTTAACTTTATTCACTGTGAAAAGGAATATATAATTGGAAAATATAATTTCTTTTATGTTTTCATAGTCTGCACTTTTTAGATGTAAGGTAGTAAGAATTTGGTAATGGAATAAATCATTGGTGTTTGTTCTTAAAATAAAATAAAAATAAATCAGCTTCACGCTGTATCCCGCACACAGCAGGGTAGGCAAAGGGAACCTAGTGTTAAAACACTTCGTTCCTCACTTTCTGCCGAATTCTGGAAGTATTGCGTGTGAGTGGCAGAACTCAACACCGCGCTTAGTCTCGACAGCAGAGCGAAGAAATGGAAATATAAATTTAAGTAAATATTTCATCCTCAAATGGGGATCGAACCCACAACCAGTTGGTTTAACAGTCACATTTTGTGCCCCTGCGCCACGACTGGCCTCAATATTTGTTCTTAGTAATTGAAATTGGAATCCACGTACATTACGTCCAAGATTAAACCTTACATATTCTTAATTTATAAGAATTGACATGAACCAGTGAACCCAAAAGGTTTCTAAAGAAAGTTTGTTCATGTATTTTCCCTTCGTTATAACAACACAGCAAACAGAAGAAGCTCCTAATGAGCGAGCCGAGCGTCGTATCTTGACATCGTTGCTGTCTGCAAGTGCGTACCTGACTCAGATTTTTACTAGATAAAGTGCCTAGAGACAGTTCATTAGATTTCACATATGCTGTAGTTGCGTAACATACATACATACATACTGCAGTAACAATGTTTTGTATATAAAAGTTCTTGATAACTACTATAAGAATTTTTAATTTACTAAACGGTCTTGGAGAAGGACTCCGAAATTTTTAAATTAACTTAAATATAACCGTTTTGCATTTTAATCAACCTAAATTAACTTTTCATCTATTGTAACAAACAATAAATCTTGATAAACAACAATAATCAAATAAAAATTTAAATATTGATTTTTTTGTGAATAACTTACGGGCACGTTCATTCTAGTATACAATTTTTTTATTAACCAAAGACACCAAATCGATCAATCAAATCGATTTTTTACTGTCATCGGAGAATTCAATGATTTCAACTAATTATTTAAGTATTTTTAAACCAGACCAACAAAAACGAACCATCTCAAAATGTTGTGTTAGTTAGATGGTAATAAAAAACAAAATAAACAAAACCACATAATATTTAGTATGATAACACTTGTGTATGTTTATATATTCTCAATTACATTTTAACATATCTGCTGTAGTCATTATACAGCGTGACGTTATACGCCATGTGGCATTTTAGTATACATACTGATAATAATAATTATTTTTGCTATGATTGTTTTACAGCTAAGGTCGACGAGAATTTTTAAGCCACAATATAAAAAAAAACTGCTATATAAATCATCTTTTTAATGGTCTGATTTTGCGTTGACAGAGAAAAAAACGTATGATATAATTAGCTTCACGCTGTATCCCGCACACAGCAGGGTAGGGAACCTAGTGTGCACTAAACTCCGTTCCCCACTTTCTGCCGAATTCTGGAGGCGTGTTGAGTGGCAGAACTCAAAGCCACTCTTAATCTCGACACCAGAGCGAAGAAATGGAAATATAAATTTAAGTAAATATTTCATCTCCTCGAGTGGGGATCGAAGCCACAACCACTCAGTTTTACAGTCACACTTCGTGCCGCTGCGCCACGACTGGCCTCACGTAACGTATGATATGAGACAGAAAATTATGAAATGATCAAACATATATTACAAATCATTAATTAACTATAACATAGTGACATTTAGAAAGTCAGAAGTCAAATTTCAATTTCAACTACTATTTTTTTTTTCATAAACGAATAACGATAGCGCCGAAGAAAGTGGAAGAACATGTTCTTGAGCGTCGCAATGCGAATTTTGCGTGCGTAGAATTTTGAAGCAAAATTTACTTTTTTTTTCAGCTTCACGCTGCATCCCGCATAAAGCAGAGTAGACAGAAGGATTTTTTTAAGTATTGCATGTGGAGTGGCGGAACTCAACGCCTCACTTTGTCTTATTACCAAAGTGAAGAAAATATTAAAAAATGCCCTTATACCATTGATCCTCTCGAATGGGAATAGAAACCACAACCGTCGTTACAGTCACACGCCACTGCCACTGCGCCACGCCACTTAATTTACCAAAATTACAATGATATAGTGTTAAAATTGACTTATTTTACTAAAATTACATTCTTAAAGTTAAAAGTTGTTTCAGATTTTAATAGGTGTAGCACATAGACCGTTGCTAATGCTTGTATTGCCTATATACATACATATATTTAGTAATCATATCAGCCACTGCCTTCAATTAAAGTCTGAGTTTACGACTTTAAAGCATGCCAGTTACTTGGTTAGGATAACTCCGTCGTATCACGTAAGTGAAAACAAGAAGCGGACGGATCAATAACACGAAATGGCAGCTTACAGCAGTTTGACACACGAGACTTTATTAAAATTATTATAAATTAATATGTAATGCGACTTTCTCATTCTAAAATAAACGATGGTGCTGTCAATTTTATTCTTAATAGTATTTATAATCATCTTAACCAAATGAAAATATGTTTCATATACGAAAATGAAACATATTTTCATTTGAAAAGTTGAATTTCGCGTAGTTCCTGACTGACATATCCACAGCACACTACTGTATATATTTTTTCTCAGGTTCACGCCTGCACATAGCAGGGTAGGTAAAGGGAACTTGGGAACCTAGTAACACTGGGAACGAAAGTGTTTTAATGACAATGGAGTGTCTTGACTCCACATGTTTCCATTAAGACCCATTTTTTACTGAATTCTGAAGGCATTGCGTGTTAAATGGCGGAACTCAATGTCGAGCTTTTTTTGTCTAGTTACAAGAGTGAAGAAATGAAAATATTAACGTTAGTAGGAAGGGGAACCCAGGTTCCCTCTGCTTAGACTACATGCACGGGATGCATTCTGAAGCTAAAAAAACGTTTCTAGAAAATTTTTTAGCCACACTTTCACAAGGTATAACATTTTTTCATATAAGTAGATGTATATACATTTTGTAACCTTTTCATACAGGTACCTACATGTACGTGGGCATTTATGAAAGTTGTATATTCTTCTAATATTGTGTACCACCAAATTCGGGCTGAGTGTCCCCGAACACGCAGTAAAACGGAACGTAAGCCGATATGGCAACGCAGTAGTAATTTTTACCGTTACTTTTGCATTTGCTTTTAACAGCTCGTTAGACGTAAACTGACGGGTAAGCTTATTGTAGTTTGTGAGAAAGTTAGATTCGTATAACAATGGAGGGGAAATGTTCAAAAATAAAATTTCTCAGGCTACTGATTAACAAGTTTCTTTTTATCTCAAAAATTCTGCGGATACTTTAATTCTAGAAGTATTTGATAATACACATAACATTTAAATCATTTTAACTCTGAATTTTGTAGTGTCCTAAAAACTAATTATTACCTATTTTTATTATTACTAGTACCTGCTATTTATTTATATATTTGTTTATTTGTTCTTTATTGTATTTGTATATAAATTAAACAAAAATATGTACAAAGGACGAGTTAAACGATAAAAGATAAAGTGACTTAAATAGCAATGTACTTGTTTTCCTAGCATTAGGCATGTGCTTAGGAAGAGGGGGGACAGGGTGGCCCGTGCCCACCCTAGAATAGTCTTGTGCCCAGTGCCCACCAACGTTTACACCAACTATATCTGTGCAAAGCCCAAATATATATCTATAGATATATATGAGCATTAGTTTGTTCAATTAAAGATATTTCAAAAGTAGCTTGTTACCCATTCGTCACACGCACTATTAATTTATTCCACTCTATAGAAAAATACTTAAACAAAATTATAGCACATTGCCTAATTTGTTTATTGTTTTGATCCACGTCGTAGTCGTATTGCAACATACGAACTTTTAACGTTCAACATAACGTTGAGAAATACGTCTTGAATGAAATATTAAGTGATTGATTTACTCCAGATATTATTTAACCATGAAATATTTATATAATTGTATATTTTCATTTTCTCTTCGTTCCGGATTCGAGGCAGGCGCGACGTTGAGTTCCGCCACTCAGCACACAATGCCTCCAAAATTCGGCGGAAAGTGGGAAACGGAGTGTTTTAACTCTAGGTTAACCCTCTGTCTACCCTGCTATGAGCGGGATACAGGGGTGAAGCTGATTTTTTTATTATTTAACCATTTATTCAGAATTAGAATTGACTTTTGTATGTATATTGAGTCAACGGTTAGTGCAATTATTTCTCAATAAATATAGAAAGCAATTGCTGCTTTTTAAACCATATATTATGAAATTGTCATATTTAAGTAACACGCTGGTTCGTGAGTGCGTAAGTTACAGACGTGATTTTTTCTATCTTTAGCAAAAAAACATCGACATATGGTATACATCATGTCCGTCGGTAACAATTAGGTTAAACATTTTAAATTTTTTTCTAAAACGGTATGTGAACTTGGTTTTTAAGTCTTATATTCTTAATATTTTAACCGTATAATATTGTTTTTCCTTGTAATTTATTTAATAAAGGTGGCCCTAGTAGTACATCATAATCGCAACAGATTCGAATAGGTGACTAAATAAATGAAATACCATCTACAAGCATATATTGACTCGTTTTTTCCTGAACATCTACATATTTTACTATATGACATTTATTTTCGAGTACAAAAGAACGAAATGCATAAAAACCTGTACTATGTTCTACATCATTACATCAAATGTAATTATTTTTTTGATTATAATATCTAAATTAATTAAAAATCATTTTCAATAACACAAAAACGAAATACCTATCCTTCTGAAACATCAAAAACTTCTTAACGTTATTTTCTCGGAACTCAAAACAAGTCTGGATTTTGGGTGCAACATTCCTTACAGCCATAAAAAGAACGTCGGCTAACATAAAGTAATGCACCTCTACGTTGTAATCATTTTAAAGGAAATTATATTGAGATTTATAATTTTTGGCTTTGGTAACGGGTAAAGAAAAAAGTTAATTAAGTAGTCTTTAATCATAAATATTATTAAAGTAATTTTCGTTCAAAACTGTTCCTACGTTTGACAAAAATGAGTATCAAATAATAAAATATAGACAATATACAAATATAAAAGGAATATAGTTAAAATATTTCTTACAAATGAAGTATATTTTTAATCTGTTAACAACAAGTAAACCTGAATGAAACATACTTTTAAGACAGATATAATTTTAAAAAAAATGTCGATGAATGTAGTAGTGATCTTTTTTACTTAATAAATAAACTTAATTTAAAAAAATAAAAAATATACACTTAATAAACAAATAATATTTCATAGTATTTAAATACTGTTCTACTAATTTACTTAAGTAAATCAAACTTTTTTTTCTTGCTTCAATTTGTAGCAATAAAATTTTATAACCAAATTAAGCAAAATCTATCGAATCTTTAGCAATAACATTAATTAAAAGTTAATTAAGAAATAAAAATTGTAATATTAAGAAGTATAACAAGAGAAATGAGGTTAAGTTCGTGGTATTTGTGTTATCAATGCGCCACGGTTCAGTGGGTCGAGACGCGAGCTACATCGTCCTGTATGTAAAAGATCAAATATTGAAATGTTACTTTGACATTTTACTTTGAAGGTTAATTATCAAAAAGAAAATGTTTTTGAAATTTAGAAAAGGAAAATTATATAAAAAAACAGCGGAAAGTGGGCAACTGAGTTTGTTAACACTAGGTCCTCTGCCTATACTGCCATATGCGGGATAATATAGGATTATATGGATTAATATAGGATTTCAATATTAATAAGATAATTTTATATATTTTATAGGTACGTTTGTTAGTTTCTACTGTAAATTGACGCTTTGAATACATAATATTTAAATGTAATGATTATCCTTAAGCAATTGACTCAGAGTATGAATGTTTTTGACTTATGTTTTTTGCTGCCAACTTAAAAAAAAATTATGAAGACTGAATCAAAATACAAATATATAAAATTGAATGTATGAAAAATGACGATGATATAAACAAACATATTATTATACTATAATATAATAGAAAAAATATCAAAGTATAGTCAAGCTAAGAGAATAAATTAAAAAAAATAAAATTAAATCAGCTTCACGCTGTATGTAACCTAATGTTAAGACACTCCGTTCTCCACTTTCCAACACAACTCCACGTTGTCCTTGTACTAAGACTTACTAACTACAAGATACCTAGAGGAAGATAAAACTTTGTGATTCAAACATTCATGGACGCTATTGATCCGCTGTCGTTCTAGACGCGACCGCAAAACGTTTAGGTTTTATAGTTTTGTATGTATGATATATAATATATTATGTTTGTATGTATGTATGTAATATTGTTATTTTATATATCTCTCTCGGCGTTGAGTTCTGCCATTCAACACGGAATGTTTCCAAAATTCGGCAGAAAGTGGAGAACGGAGTGTCTTAACGCTAGTTTCCCTCTGCCTATCCTGCTGTGTGCGGCATACAGCGTGAAGCTAATTCATTCTAAGACACATAATTTTTATGGCAGCAGATAATATTCAGTAGGCTTAGTTTCACTATTAATTACTTGATTTTAGTATTTTTGTTTAAAAATCAAATATATTTAAAAATAATAAATTGTATATGATGCTGTCGTGGCCCAGGGGAACAAAAGTGTGACTGTAACGCGAAGGTTGTGAGTTCGATCCCCACTCAAGGGTGTGAATTATTTTTTATTCATATTTTATTTCTTCGCTCTGGCACTGGAAAGCCCGGCGTTGAGTTCCGCCACTCAGCACGCAATGCATCGAAAAATTCGGCGCAAAGTGGGAAACGGAGTGTTTTAACACTATGTTCCATCTACCTACCCTGCTGAGTGCGGGATACAGCGTGAAGATGATCTGATTTGATTTGTATATGTACTCCGCTGTGATTTCACAAACAGTATTATTTTAAATATTAAGTTCATTCGGTGTTGGACACACTCAAGTGGGTATCTATTGCATAAAAGGTCAAGAGATCAATTCCAGTACACTACATATGTGGCATGGCAGTTTGTTAGTCGGTGAGCGTGTTACGTGCTGTATCTACTGTTATTATTCTATACATATAATAAAATTGTAACTGATCGGTGTCTGTACATGAAAGATATATGTATGAGAAAATATATATGCATTTATCAATGTAATATACTTAACCCAAAATAAAGATTTTACTTTTTGTTAAGTGTTTGTTCAAGCTAATCTCAGAAATGCTTCGAAATTGATTTAAATGCAATAAATTGTTGTATTTTGGCAAAAGTCCCTTGAAGTGTTGGTTTTTTTAATCGGTTCATACATAAAAAATATATCAAAATAAAGAATTGTATGTGACAATATTGCTATAAAATACGTGATTTATTGAATTGGTTGAAATTGTAGTTATCAATGTAATGAATAAAAAAATGTCTTTAAATGATAATGTCGCAGGGTTGTGCGCGGTCTGATGTCGAGGCGAGGGGCGGCGTTGAGTTCCGCCACTCAACACGCAATGCCACTAGAACTTAGCGGAAAGTGGGGAACGGAGTGTCTTAGCACTAGGTTCTCTCTGCCTACTCTGCTGTGTGCGGGATACAGCGTGAACCTGTGTAGTACAAGAGGACAAAGTCGCGAGCGGGGCGCCAGTATGGAATGTATTCTACAAATCATTTACAAGCATTCATAGAAGTACACTTAGTGTACGCGTGAAGAAAAACAATACGTATATTTTCTCAGTATTATGTATGAATTTACTATGAATAGTAAATAAAAAATAATCAAAAATTGTAAATATAAGAATAAATTATTTTCATATAGAGAAAATTTATATTTAAGTAGTTAGTATAGCCAAACCATATATTGTATAAATAAAATAAAATTTATTAGCTATATAAAATCTCTGACACGTCATAGAGAGGAGTAAAAAAACATGAGAAGGTATATAATAACTTAATTTAACTAATCTAGCTCATACCTGTATATATATATAAAATTATCGCCAAGCAAACCCTACATTCAGAACTAAGAAATGGTCTTGTGGGATAGAAAAAATATGAAAGATGTTTCTGGGGATCAAACTTTAAAGTTAAATGTGAAGAGTGCAATACATGCTGGATTATATGATCAGGTTGATATACTTCTTAAGTTTATATTTTTTTCTACAGACAAAAAGCACCGTGAAATCTCTAAACTAGGTCAAAAGTGGAAGTCACAGTAGCTTGTCATTAGGTGTTCCCACCTACCCTCTAATCTACAAATAAACTAAAGTTTAATAATTGGTATATATGTAGATATATTTAAAAAATAGATAAAACAAACAAACAAAACATCTTTATTTCAACCACAACACTAAAGGCAGTAAATACAGAAATGGCGTCACATATGAACATTGACATGTTGCGGGTTGCCTCTGCCTACCCTGAAGTGTGCGGGATACAGCGTGACGTAAAAAAAAATAAAAGTAATAATGCAGTAGATACAAACTGTGTAACAGTTTTTTCCACAGAACTTCGTCAGTTTTCATAAATAATCGGTATAAATTTACCACCCCATCCCCATATGCGATATCGATCGACATCGTAGCTGGTATCCGTAGTGATCACAGCCCCTCTCGACCCACTAACTCCGTGCGATCAATACTGGGGTTTTGCCTTTAATTAACTGCGGTCTGCCGTTCAGGAGCTACCTAGCTAACCTGTTTTATAGAAGCTAAAGTAAAGCCGTAATAAAATATAGGATTTTTTATTCTTTTTTTTCTCGTGCAAGTTTATTATGTAATGTTTTTAATATTGTTGGCTTTGTAATCTTAAAAAGTTATAAATTAGTTTATATTTTTTTACCTTTCGCCCATTTTTCGACATTTTCAAATTATATTATTTAAAATTAATTTAACTTAATTCTTTCAGTCGTGGCGGGGAGGCACAAGTGTGTGACTGTAAACTTGACTGGTAGTGGATTTGATACTCACTATAGGAAATGAAATATTTATTTACATTTATATTTTCAGGCAAATCGCCGTTGAGCTCTGCCACTGTACACACAAATTCCACTCCAGAATTCGGCGGAAAGTGGGAAACGAGTGTCTTAACACTAGGTTCCCTCTGTACACCTTACTGTGTGCATGATACAGCACATTTATATTACATTTAATACAGATACATAATGTGACAAAACTAGATTATAGCGTCATTGTAAGCCACATTTCACACATAACGGAATCCGCGGTCCAGTTATCGATAAATCGATGTAATTACACGCACAAGATCAAAAAGATTATCTAAATTAGAAATAGCAGCCATTAAATATTATGTACAATACTTAGTAGAGGCTAATGACGTTATACGACTAATTCCCCGCCATCTCATAAAAAACCGCGTGTGACATAACGACGTCACATTAAGGCGGGAGAGATTCAAATTTAGAATTTTATACGAGTCGCGGCGTGTTTTTTTTTTATTAATTTTGCCGCGCGATGTCACTAACCGAACTGTGAATGGGGCCACCGCGACTAGATGCTGCTTATAAAAACTTATATTCGAAAAAAATTGCTATAACTGCTTATGTTTTTTTTTAACTTCAAGCTGTAACCCGCATTCAGGGTAAGCAGAGGGAACCTTGTGTTGAGACATTCCGTTGTCCGCTTTTCGCCGAGTTTTGGAGCCATTGCGTGTTGAGTGGCAGTAGGTATTGAACACCACACTCTGCCTCGACAACAGAGTGAAGAAATAAAAAAAACAGGTTCATGCTGTATACCGCATGGTAGGCAAAGGGAACCTAGTTAAGACACTCTTACCTGTAAACACACTCCGTTCCCCACTTTTCGCTGAGTTCTGGAGGCATTACGTGTTTGGCGGCGGAACTCAACGCCGCGTTTTTCCTCGACACCAGAGAAATAAATAAAATTCATTTCTCTGAGTGGGAGTCGAACTCACCACCTCTCGCACACTTGCGCCCTAGAGTCAATCTTATCTTTTTAATTAAAAAAAACGTTTTAAGCTGAAAGAGTTTAAAAAAGCGCTCGTACGTATAACTCTAAACAGCTTAATATCTATTCTTGAGTTTAAAAAATATAACACCCAAGTAATAATTCACGGTTCATTGGCTCGGCGTTAGAAATATAGTGGCTCGAAAATAGATTTGTATACATTTTTTTGTAAAAAGCAGGTGCGAGATACCCATAATATCCACATCAGGTAGTGGACAGGGACTGCCCGTTTCCTCTCTAAACAGATAAAAAATTACCTAAAATTATATATAAAAAATAATTTTAACTTAACATGACTTGTAATATTTTACGACACACGCGTCTTTTCATTTGTCTTGTTTATAATAATTAATTTATAGCTGGGAAGTGGTAAGCTGGGTGTTTCAATGGACGCCTCACGCCTTGATTAATGACTTTGAATTCTTTTTGGATGTTTTCGTATTCCTTTTTGAATGAAACTGTATATCGTTTAGATACCATCTAATTAGATGTTGGAGGAGAAATCGAGAGGCGGCATAATTGACTTTTCTTAGAATGTCTTCTTTATTTTGATTTTAGAAATACATATCGCTTTAAGCATCGAATGTCTTTTTTATATGTAAATTTGTATACGTTTAAGTTAAATTAACATAAAACTTTTTTAAGTTAAAAAAAGAAACTATTATAGAATATTTATCATGATGGAATTCTGGTGTTAGGTACGTATCTAAAAAAAATATTACATTTATTCACTGTTACAATTTCTATGTAATTAAAAATTATAATACTAAAAACTATACATATTTTTTTTAATATTTAAATATACAGCCCAAAAATCTAACGTTATAATAGATTCATAATAAACTTGTACAAAAAGGTGTTGAAAGTAAAAGCATCAAGTAGTTGGAACCTGTCAATCTAAACAAGACGAATCCAATACAATTAGCATACGGCCTTTGCCGCACCCGAACATCTAACAACAAATAATATATGGGCGGCTACTTGGCAGTCTTTAATGCTGACTCTTGAGCAACTTCATTGTATAATACAAACTTTGCTTAGTAAGTTATAAAAGCACCTTCACGTTGTATCCCGCACATAGCAGGGTAGGCAGAGGGAACTTGGGAACCTAGTATTATAACAGCCTGTTTTCATAAAGACGCTTCCATTCCCCACTTTCCGCGTAATTCTGGATTTTCATTCATTGCATGTCGAGTGGCGGAGCTCAACGCCGCGCTTTGCTGCTTTGCTTCGTTACCAGAGCAGTAAAAATGAAAAATGTAAAAATATCATTTCGTCCAATGGGAGCAAAAAAATTCAACAAATAATTTCAATTCAAATATATATTTTTTTAAAGAATATATAAATAATACATAGTTCTCATTACTTGTCCAGACGAAGGACCTCATTCTCTTTGTAAATTGTCTTTGAACAACCAATTGTCTAGAGTCCAGACCAGTGATTCTCAACCTTTTTTTTATTGCGGCACATATTTAACGATTTCAAAATTTGGCGGCACACAAAAAAAAATATTTACCTACTACAACACACGCAGGCACTAAGAAAAAACGCGTTGCAAAGCAAATAATAAAATAATTTATTTGTTTGGCGATTTAAATATATATTCATGTTAAAAATATATATTTTTTTAAATGATATAATTTAATAATATTAGCATTATTATATATTTGCAAAATTTGGCGGCACACAAAAGTGCCGCGGCACAGGTTGAGAATCACTGCTCTAGACGTAACATGTTCATATTTAGACGACTGACGCAAGTAAGAAAACAGCATCCTTTGACCAACATAACTTTAATTTTTATAGCTATCGACATGACATATTTGTAATAATAGCTGATATATGATAATAAGATTTTTTGTAACGTATTTCTTATTTTACACCCACATAAGGTCAGGCGACCCACTCGTGGCAATGATGATTGTTTTTATTATTTATCTAACAAATGTCATTAAACCGAGGCCGGTCGTGGCGCAGCGGCACGAGGTGTGACTGCAAAATCGACTGGTTGTGGGTTCGATCCCCACTCGAGGAGATGAAATATTTACTTAAATTTATATTTCCATTTTCTTCGCTCTGGTGTCGAGGTTAAGCGCGGCGTTGAGTTCTGCCCCTCAACACGCAATGCCTACAGAATTCGGCAGAAAGTGGGGAACGGAGTGTCTTAACACTAGGTTCCCTCTGCCTACCCTGCTGTGTGCGGGATACAGCATGAAGCTAATTTAATTTTTTAATTTAATGTCATTAAAGATGTTTGAAGGAATACATCATCAATACATATTGTATGTTGAAGTCCTTCGTTTCGTTCGTTTTCGTTGGGTTTTAGATATTTTTGCATGGACGTATGATTTGTGGCGCTAAGTGTTCTATGCTCACCGCAAAATAGGCTTGCCCTACAGAAATTTTAATAATATAAAAATGCCCTGATAAATAAAATATATATTTTCAAAGCGCTAAATAAGCTGGTTGCCTGGCACCGAGAATATATCTGCGTCAGCTAAATAATATTAAATGATAATGGTAAATAATTTTGAATATAAACAAATCGTACAGCAGAAGAGTATCCCTCAAATAGATAAAGAAACGCGCTCAAAAACTTATCAAATTTCGATACAAGAGAATCCTTTTATTTCGAATGTAATCTACAAGTATAATATCAAAGTACGTATGTGTGAGTCGTAAGTACCGCGTGAGTACAAGGTTAATTAGGGTAAAACGCAAATAGAAGATTAATGAACAATTAAGTACGGACAACCATACAAACGGTACATACCTACTACGTGTATGAAAATCAGTTGTTACATTATTGTCGTTGGCTTAGAGTGTAAACTTGTTAAATTCTTTTTTTGGTTTCTTCTTTTTTTTTACATTTTATATCATTCCAAAGAGTTCAATCTTATTTCATGTAGTAAAAAATTCAAATCAATTCTCGAAATGGAGATAATAATAATACATACATACATATACCTACTGATGGAAATAATAATAATAAATACATATACCTACTTATTTGCTCATTAGCTTCACGTTGCATACCGCTTACAGCAGGATAGACAGAGGGAACCTAGTGTTAAGACACTCCATTGGTACTCCAACATGGTACATGGACAGGCAAAGCGCGTCGTTAAGTTTCGCCAACACACAATCCCTCGAAAACTCGATGGAAAGTGCGGAACGGAGTGTCTTAACACCAAATTCCCTCCGCCTACCCTGCTGTATGCGAGATACAGCGTGAAGCTGATTTAACATGGTACTTATCCCTAAATAAGTAATATTAATTAAAAAGAAGGTACCCATACGTGACCTCAGTGGCTACGCATTTCAACCTGTTTACGCATAGCTTTGTACCAAACATGCCTCGGATGGTTTATTTAAAGTAAAATTCGGCCGACTCTCACTAGGTGAAGGTAAACTGGCTGTAACTTTTGGTACAGTCCTAATTGAATGTGACAGATATTTTTTTCTCAAAATCTCATGTAGATTAAAATTGGTATTAATAAAAAAATCAGCTTCACGCTGTATTTCGCAGACAGAAGGGTAGGCAGAGGGAACCTAGCGTTAAGAGGTGGAGGCATTATGCAATGCCTCCACCTCTTAACGCTAGGTTCCCTCTATGGATATGCAGTGACGGAACTCAACGCTGAGCTTAGCTTCGACACTAGAAGCGAAGAAATGAAAATATTAAATATTTCATTTTGGGAATCGAACCCACAACCTGTCGCGTTTACAGTCATGCGCCACGACTGGTCTCAAATCGAATAATTGTGGTTTTTTTTTCTTTTTTATTAAGCTATATGCCATTTTATAGTAATTTAGATATTGTACGCCTTAAATATTATCTAAAAAGATTTTGAACAAGCTTGTAAAAGAAATGTATTCACTCAAATATTTATTTATATCCATAAAAAAAAGAAACCAGAATATGAAAATCTCGGGCGCGTGGACGGGTATTTTTTGTTCCCAATATAAATAAACACATTTTAAGCGTTCTATAAATAGATGGTATGGCTGGAATTCTTCCTAAACAAATACACTATTAGCTTTCTCTTTTTGTATACAGAACTGTTGTTTTGTTGAACGACGTACAATAAAATATTATTGGACTAGAAATTATAAGAAAATATAAATTATTTAGATTTTTTTTAATGTATATAAATATCTAAAATGAAATGGCGATTTAAATAATATAAAATAGTACTTAGGACTATGCATATAGAAGCGATTTTGCAATATCATCCGCATTTATAAACCTATAAAGTAACTTTTGCAACGAGATAGTATTGCAAATTATATCCCATATTAAGAGCATCCGATTCTACTACAATTCTGATGAATGATGTATTAAGCAACAAAACATTGTATTGTATTTTTTTAGCTTCACGCTGTATCACGTACATAGCAAGGTAGGTAGAGGAAATCTGGGAACCTAGTTAAGACACCCCGTCCCCATGAAATCTCTTCCGTTCCACACTTTGCACCGAATTCTGGAGGATTTGCATATTGAGCGACGGAACTCAACGTTAGCAGATGAAATAAAATAACCAAAAATTTTAAATTTTGTCGCTTTTCATTTCCTCGAATGAGAATCGAATCCATAACCTGTCGCGTCTACACTCACACGCTTGTGCCATTGCGCCAAGACTGGCCCATATTGATTACAAATGAAAATTTATGAATAATCCTAGGTATATAGTAAACAGAACGAATCACGCGCTATACACGTCGTGACTCCACCACACAGGAAATAGATAAAGTATCGTATTGTCTAAGAAACTTATTATATCAGCGATGTTTCCTTGCAGGTAGCAAAGGTAACAGGTATATTTGTTCCAAAGGTACCTGCGGGTATAAATCGCTGTCGTGAGAACTACCTATATACAATAGGTATATACACTAGCTTCTGTGTAGGTGTCTGCTGGAGAAAGGAGCCACTGTGGATATTATCAAGTCTATATTTGATTTATAAGACATATCTAGGTAGGTTTAGGTTCGCTTTAAACTTTCTCATATTTTATAGTAGTTGTGATTTACAAATACTTAGTATTCTACTATTTATTGTAAGTCTTTATTATTATAATATTGTATTCATTTGTATTCATCGTGTAATTTGTAGGACAAAGTTCAATCGAGATTATCCTTAACAACTTAAAATGTATTTATTTATAAATGTAATGCACGCATTAGCTAAGTTTAAAATTTTAATTTTTTATAGCTTTTTTTTAAATGATTTATTTTACTTACAATTTTAATTAATATTGTATAATTTAGCTTCACTTGCAAGCAATCGACGTAATTTGTTTGTGTCACATTTTTATTTTTCCTAAGATTTTTTCGATTTACGAAAATTCGATGGAAAAATGTAAATGAAGTGTTTTAACACTAGTTTACCCTGCAATAAAGCGTGAAGCTAAAAAAATATCTTAGAGAAGCTGTAAAATGTATACTATGTGTCCACTACAGTACTTACTTAGTATATAAGTAAAAGTGGATTAGACAAACAAAGAATTATGCGAAATGCATCGCACTTTGCAGATAACCTTATCGTTAAAATATTTACAAAGGAAATAAAATAAAACAAGCAAATCTAGACCACACCGGCTTTATCGCCGGCGTTAGGTCACCGACCGTACTTATTGTCGGTCAAGTAAATGTTCTAATAAAAACCGGACAAGCGCGAGTCGGGCTCTCCCACCGAGGGTTCCGTACAAAAATTGGATGTCTGGGACAAAAATTGGAGCCCTTTCATCTGATACCTCACTTGAGCTAGACGCTTTAAAACCAAAATTTGTTCCCCTTTTAAGGCTTATTATTTTTAGGATTTAACCACAAATGTATAGTTTTCAGCTAGCTTGCTAGCTGCCAAATTTCATAATTCTAGGTCAACAGGAAGTACCCTATTAATTTTGATTACCTTAATAGTCTCGAAATACGTTTTCGCGATATATGTAAACAGCGGCATCTTTTTTTTAATAAATAGAAAAAGACGACTTTTTTTAGAAAATCAAGGAACCGTAAACCTGAGTATATGGTTTGAATTTCAACTCGATATCTCCAAACGTTCCTGAGATAAAGGCTCTTGAGAGACAGACAGACAGACGGACAACAAAGTGATCTTATAAGGGTTTCAAGGGTTATTTATCTTTAAGATGTACGGAACCCTAAAGATTTTTAGCGGAAAAAGTGATGATAATTGCAGCGTGGGAGTGGATGTGGTGTTTTAATACTTATTTGTCGAATAGCTTCTTGCTGTTGCCGATAAACCGGATACCGGTATATGGATTTATAATAAAGAAATCCAGTGACTCATTCACATGTCTATCTTTAGTGGTTGCCGGTTTGATATGTCTAGACGAATTTTAAATTTAGTATCGCTGGAAAAAGTTTCTTTAGTCAAATATAATGTTTTTAAGTAAAGACAACATGAATATTTATGGTTTTTGTTTAATTATAAAAGTAGATGTTAGTTTATTTAGGCAATTTTCCTTTTTTAATACTAAGTGAGCGTCATTTGTATATTTCAAAATTCTTCATAAAATTATAGATCAGAATTCTCTTGTACCACCCAAAAAACTTTCTAAAATAGTTTCGTTGATTAGATTCTCTCAAAAAGCTTTAGTTTTACAGAAGTGATCACAGAAAACGTTAAAACAGTACATTTTTGAAACCCATTAGCCGAGATAAGATTTATGGTTAAGTTATAGATCATGTTCCGTACTGATTGTTCAGTAACGTCAGTTTCTGTTTCTTTGACGCATTTGAAGTGTGAAATTTAATTTTTTGGTATGTCTGTCTGTAATAGTATAGTGTTATATTTAATTCATTTTTCAGCTTCACATTTTATCTCCGTGCTCCGTTTTTCGTCCGAATTCGAAATATTGAATGTTGATTGGCGAAACTCAACGCTACGTTTTGTCTTACCAGTGAAAATACAAATAATCAATTACAGGTTCTATATATTTAATATCAATGAACATTGGATTTCTATTTATTGGCACAAACAACGATAACGACAAAGAAAGCAGCTTCACGCTTTTTCCCGCGTAGCACGGTAGACAGAGAGAACCTAGTCACTGTTAAGTTAACACTCCATTCACTAATTGCCGCCTAATGTTCGAGACTTTGCGAGTTGAGTGGTAGGGCTCACCGTCCCGCTTTGTTTACTAGAGCGAAGAAATTAAAATAAATATAATTATTCCCCTCAATCATACCGCCATATAGCGCCACGACGGCCTAATATCCTTTATCCCGCACACAGCAGGATAGGCCGAACCGGAACCTAGTGTTAACTCACTCCGTTCCTTATTTGTCACCGAATTCTGGCGGCATCACGTATTGAGTGGCGGAACTTAACGCCTCATTTTGCCTCAACACCAGAGTGAAAAAATCTAAACTTTTCCTCGCGTGAATCGAACCCACAACCTGTCACACTTACAGTCATTCTTTGTGGCCCTGCGCCACGACTGGCCTCCCACTCACTAAAATTGGTATTTATAAAAAAATATATTATATTTTGTACGAATAAATGAAATATTTGCATTGTCTGATTATGTTTCCCTATTACGTTGTTTACTTTCACCCCGTTTTGCGCCGCTAATTGTATTGACAGTCCATCAAACCGATCGATGTTTATTTGACCATACTAACGAGAAAGTAACTTGATGAAGCTATAACGCTATGGAGATATTGGTCGATAATGGTCAGATGGAAGTTTGTGTTTGTGTTTGTATCATTTTGTATGTTATGTAAATAAACCGATTGAAATGAGGCCAGTCGTGGCGCAGCGGCGCAAAGTGTGACTGTAAAACCGACTGGTTGTGGGTTCGATCCCCACTCGAGGAGATGAAATATTTACTTAAATTTATATTTGGTGGCGAGATCAATGCCTCCAGAATTCAGCAGAAAGTGGGGAACGGGGTGTAAGACACTTACACTAGGTTCCCTCTGCCTACCCTGCTGTGTGCGGCGTGAAGCTGATTTATTTATTTTTATTTATGTAAATAAATATATATGTTGTTGGGAGAGATAAAAGATTGAATTGGTAATACGATATAACGTCTACGTGGGACACTATATCTGACAGATGATAGCACAAAATTTCGACGTAGCTCGATGAGAACGTATGGCTTAGTGGTCAGAGCGCCTGGTCGGTTTCCGGGAGGCGCGGGTTCGAGTCCCGCTACGTTAAAATTTTTATACGTTTTCTAAATAAGTAAATGATATCATATTAATAAAAAAAATGGTAATTTCGTTTCAAATCAAAAAAAATCTGTTATTCAAAAATCTGTGATCATATGTGTTATTTTATTTTTTTTTGGTTTAAGCTGTATTTCGCATGTAGCAGCGTAGGCACAGGAAGCCTAGTGTTAAGACACTCCGCTCCTCACTTTCAAAATTGCGGGTTATGTGGCTGAACACTCCACAACAGAGCGGAGAAATGAAAATATTTCATTTGGAGTCGAACCCACAAGCAGTCACGCTTGCAGTTACACGCTTGTGCCCCTGCATCACGACTGCCCTTATTTTTTTATTTAATTGATTATTTCGTTAAACCTTAATTGCATAAGCAAGTATTATTATATAAAATACTTAAATAATCAGAGTTACGTAGGTAATTTAAAAGACAAAATGAACATAAAAATATATTATTTAAAAAAATATATGAATATCATATTAATAACTTAAGTGCATCACAATCAATGATGACACGTCGACCTTTTAAGGTTTCTTGTATGCACGTGAGTGGCTGCAGTAGATTTGGACTCACGTTTCATAGTATTTATAATGTAAGACGAGAATTTTCTTCTTATCTTCTTTTCTTGTTGTATTTGATAAGAAAAATAATTCTTAGACTCTAAAATTAGCGGAAACTGGAAAAGTATTGTGACATTATAATACTTCGAATATCGGTATACAACATATAAACAAATATGTAAAATAATATTATTTTGTAATCTTAAGTTTAAGTTCCTATAAATTTATATTAAAAAGGATCTTGAGTTCATTTTTAAACATTTTTAAAGTGTTATTCCACACTTAGGAAAGAAATCAGAGAGATCTTGAGTTCAATCGCGGCGCAGAGGCACAATCGTGTGACTATAAACGTGACAGGTCGTGGATTTGATCCTCACTCGAAGAAATGAAATATTTAATATTTTCATTTATTCGCCCAGGTGTAAAGGCAAAGCGCGGCGTTGAGCTCCACCACTGAACATGCAATGCCACAGTTCTGCGGAAAACGTTAAAACCGAGTGTCGTAACACTAAAAAACTACGAAGTTGATCAACATATAAATAAATTAGGTGCGTTTATTTTTCTATATCGTAATGCAATGTTTAAGCGTCAGCTGTCAATTCATTTGATTTGGGTTACCCCATATAGAATTATTGTATACATTCTTCCTTACAAAATGTACTGGTTAACTTTGTTCGTCTGAAATGACCTTCGAGCGTATATTGAAGTATTGATTTCAGTCAAGTAGGTTTATTGCTTTGGAACGGGGATATCTTTATCGTATATTTTAGTACTGTTCCTTTACTAATCAGTGCTGTAGTTACAACAATTGTGTTGAGTTTAAAGAAAAATAATTTTAACTATTTATTTGATATTCATTTAAGTTGTTTATGTATATTTAAATTGCTATAGCTGTTTAATAATTATTTTATAATCTTTGTATATCAATGAAATTTTATATAAATTCGTAAAGTCATCTCAAAATCCATGACAAGTACTGAAAACAAGTATATTGTGATTAATTTTAATAATATATATAAAAAATAAAAAAAAACATCGAATAATTACAAAAATCGATTTCAAATCAAAGTGCAAACTACGTTCACTCATCACTAGCTTAGTAACGATCGCGAGTAGGCAGTAAGTTTTTATCGATATCAGAGATGTATATGGAAAGCATTGTGTAAGAATAAAACATAAATGTATATTTTTACATCCGTGTGGTTTGTAAGCTATAATGTCTTTGTTAAACGGTTGTTGAATGTATGACTTGTAACTAACTACATTAAATTGTATAGATACCCCATTTAAATATGTTTTTCAATATTATATCATAAATGCAGCGTCAACGTAGTGTGGTCAATACGTGTCTAGTGGACTGAGATCCCAGGGCTCCCAGACCTATGTCACTTTAGCAAGGCTGAAATTTTGAGGATTAATAGTCTAATAAGTAATTGAGACGGTACTACTTTTTGACGGTACGTGCTGACGGACCTCTTGTACTATAGCTATAAACAATGGTTTGAGAGATCATATTTAACTCGAAGGATGATTTGCCACGTGAAAATTAGATTTTATTATACAGGGCTTTTTGATTGATGGATGGATGGATGGACTTTTATTTTTTATATGCTACAGTTGTGAAAAACATTGCACAGATAATAATATTTTTATACAATATCAAAAAAGCGAAAGACGAAAGCTCTCGCAGACAACATAAGTGATTTATATTAGGAAATAAATATATTATTAAAAATTCTGCGAATATCGAAGACCGAAACGATACAATACATAAAGTGACCGAACCAAAAATAAAAAAAGACATACGAAACCGTAAAGTTTGTCTTGCGTCCCAACATCTTATAAGGTAATTCCATACGAATAGAAATTTCGACTTTCGCTAAACGCGTTAAGCATTTAGAACAAAGTTGCATAAACATCCTCTCTTGTATATACAGATTTTACTTATATCGATAGCACGTTTATCTGTGAGTATAGGCGGTGGTGCCAGGATTCGCGCCGGTCAAACCGGTCCAGATCGTACGATCCAGTTCGGCCACGGCACGACCTGGCTTTCTTTGATTTGAAGAACAAAAAACCAATGTCTATGTATTGGTGATTCTAATAATTGTTTAAAATTAATTTACTTTATGATTTAGATGCTGTATTGCCGTAGGGGCACAAGGGTGTGATTGTAACACGGTGGTTGTGGGTTCGATCACTATTCAGGGGAATGAATTACTGAAAATGAAATCAGTTTCACGCTGTATCCCGCACACAGCATGGTAGCCAGAGGGAACGTAGTATTAAGACATTTCGTTCCCCACTTTCCGCCGAATTCTGGAGCCATTGCGTGTTGAGTAGTAAAATGTAAATAAATATTTCGAACCCACAACCAGTCGATTTTACAATCACACTTTGTGCCTCTGCGCTACGACTGGCCTCAGACTGTTTATTAATTAATGACTGAATTACTGTTTATTAATATTTTCGCTTCTTCGCTCTAGCACCAACCCAGAGCGCCGCCTGCAGTTGAGTTCTACCACTAACACGTCCACAACTTCGGCGGAAACTGGGGATAGGAGTGTCTTCACACTACTCTACTAAATTAAACACCAAAAAGGTATTCGTTTATTGGTAATATGAAACCCATTAATTTAAATAACAACTTTTGAGCTCGACTTGTTTGAATCGCTGATATACCTACTATTATGCAATTATATCTGATTGGAGTATCACTTGAGGTCCGCGGTCCCAGAGGCCGCGTCGTTACTGCTGTTGTATAATCAACTTATATTTAAATTGATTACGTAGGTACATATTTTTTAAATATTCGTTTCCTATTTACCTACCTACATTAAATTAACGTTTTAAATAATTATAGGAGGCCAGTCGTGGCGCAGCGGCACAAGGTGTGACTGCAAAACCGACTGGTTGTGGGTTCGATGCCCACTCGAGGAGATGAAATATTTACTTAAATTTATATTTCCATTTCTTCGCTCTGGTGTCGAGGCAAAGCGCGCTGTTGAGTTCTGCCACCCAACACGCAATGCCTCCAGAATTCGGCAGAAAGTGGGGAACGGAGTGTTTAACACTAGGTTCGCTCTGCCTACCCTGCTGTGTGCGGAATACAGCGTGAAGCTGATTAAATAATTATACATACTATGTCAAATTACATAATAATGCTTTAAAAATTAAATGTAGTCCAAAAAACTATGTAAATTGTTCTAATTATATTATATAATGAGTAATATATTATAGCTAAGAAACATTCCAGCTTATTTCAGAGATAAGATTAGCAAGCCCCTTATAGTGCCGTCTAACAAATAAAATAGAAATAAACTTGACGCAAATGCACATACAAATGCGTGTTTGCTTTACTAGTCCATTTTAGACATGGATTTTAACCTGACGACGCCACAAAAATATCTAAAGCTCGAGGATATATTATAAGAATGAGTGAAACAAAAGAGCCTATTTGCTAAATTTAAAAATCATACAATTCTTAGTTTGTGTATTATATTGAGAACTCTTAAAATTATTAAGGTTATACGATAGAGAGAGACAACTATTAAAACGTGCTCGGTTTTAAAGGCTGAGGATGAGTAGAAACGTCGCGATGCAATGAACAAAATTAAAGCTAGGGCGGTAAGCTTGTCAGTATGGGATGTAAATCATCTCTTTAGATTGTTACAACTTTACATTTGACATCGTAAAGTAATTTTAAGCATGTATAACTTGGAAAATAGGAGGGGAGGTCCCCTTTATAAGGGCCGGAAGGGCCTCCGACAGAGTGTCCTTCGAGATTTTGGCAAGGTTAACAGTAAGATAATTACTTTGTAAAGGAAAAGGAAAAAATATTAAGTATTCAGCGTATATAAAAATAGTGTAGAATAATGATGATATAGAACAATTTCGCACAATTTATACTGAAAAATGATTACTCATTAATATAATGGACGATGTTACAGTTTTAGTCATACATGGAGTCATACACACAAATACAATACAGACGGGATGACGTGAATCTCGCGAAAATAAACATAGTGGTAAATGGATAAATGAATTTGAAAGGTAAACACCAGCCAGCTAATAATGTTTTTTAGTTGCAGAACTAACGTAAGCAAGCTAAATTTGTTGAAGATTTTGCCGTTTCGTTTTCGGTTTGATGTAAAACTGAGTTTTTTAAACATCAGCTCGTTCAAGTTTGAGGCCAGTCGTGGCACAGGGGCACCAGCGTGCTATTGTAACGCGACAAGTTGTAGATTTTACTCACACATGACGAAATGACATATTAAATATTTTCATTTGTTCACTCTTGTGCCAAAAGTCCGGTGTTAAGTACTACCACTCAAAACGCGAAACCTAAAGGTATCAACAGAAAACGGAGAGCGGAATATTTTAACACTAGGTTCCCTTTACCTTGTTACATTCGGGATACAGCGTGAAATTTTTTTTTTATTAAACTCGTCCAAGAGAAAAAACAGGAAGAATCTTAGCAAGGACAAATGGGTCGTTCAGACCAGCTATTTGTTTCATAACACACACATAGGTGTTCCATGTGACATAACGGTCTACCGGGACCGGTCGGAACGGGCATCAATCAGCGAGCAAAAACTATTGCGGGCAGTGCTTTGTCACTAACGTTATAGTCATCAATCTAGTAATGTACAGAAAAAAGGTAATGTTATATGTAGTTTAGAGCATTATTGTTTGTCGCAAATCTCATTTAGTTACAATTGCGTCTAAAGAAGAAATAAACATTCTTATACATTTCACGCTTTCGCGTATCCCATAGCATGGTGGGCAGAGGGAAACCAGGAACCTAATGTTAAGACCGTTCCCACTAAAACATCCATTCCGTTCTCCACTTTCCGCTGAATTCTGGAGACATTGCGAGTTGAATCGCAGAACTCAACGCCGTAATTTGTCTCGTCACTAAAGCGAAAACTACTTACTACCTTATGCGTTTTAACTACAGTTAATTTAATAAAGAAAAAAATATAATACGACATATGCAAAACACAGCTATCCCACACTAACCTCACGCCCTCGACAGCGTATAATCTATTTTAAATGAATGGAAGGTCAGCGCGTTGAGATGGACCAGGAGCGTACAGTGCAGTTAACACGCGCCGTGTTGAGACCCTATTCGATTGGATGCGGACAGAAATATAGATGGAATGAAAACCGAAAACTAACATTAGCTCGAACAGTTCCTATAAATAAATTATAAATTAGCATATATTTAGATACTTATTTAGAAAACGTATAAAAATTTGAACGCAGCGGGACAAGAACCCGCGCCTCCTGGAAACCGACCAGGACGTTTTCTAAATAAGTATTTTTCTTTCCTAAGTGTGGAATAACACTTTAAAAATGTTTAAAAATATATATTTAGATGTTACTCAAATTCAATTAATAACAAAAAATAATTTATTTTGTCAAAGTTAATATTTTATATATAAAAAATACACATTTCTCAATATCAGCAAACTTAAGACAGAAAAACCGTTCTCAGCGCATAATCTGTTATCGCGTTGGCGACTTCAAGGAAAGAGCGACATATGGCGGAGATGCGTCATACGAGAGCAATGTTGGTTCTAAGCCTGCTTTACAATATCATATTACTTGCTAATAACATTATTTTATGAACTTTACACTCTGTGTGAACTTGAAATGTAAGACTTTTTGTAACAATTGTTTAAGAAACGAAACGATATACGGGTTCTAAATTTAGTAACTAGAGTTCTTGGAAGAACGCATACCGAGTTTTACGCAACAAAATATACCATAAAGAGAATCATTTTATGGTGTTGTTTTTGGACATGATTTAGTTAAATTGAGGTTAAGCTACATTAAAGGAATTACGTTTGGGCATTTAGAAATAAGCTGCCCTTTTTACATTATACAAAATGTTATAAAACTAGACTATTTTTCTTATGCCTTACCTTGTTAACTTAACGTGGCAAATATTAAACCATATTTTGACATTTGATTCATAAAAGGAATCCAAAAAGACTTGATTCTGTTTAAAGAAAAAAAAAACAAACTACTTTAAAATGAAAACAAATTGGAGATTTTTTGTCGAAGTCATCCCAAATGACAGAGAACATAATGGAGTCATCGATCACTCCCAATTCGTGAACATCAAGTACCTAAATGACATGTTAGAACATTATACCCCATCACGGCATTCAGCTCGTGGTATTCAGAATTGTGATTGCTTAACGCCACGTACGTCGCACATCAAATCAACCGTGTAATTGATACTCTACCTTTTAATTTTTTTTCTCTACTTATATACATAACGAAGCTTATATGTATATATATTTTTTTAAATTCACGCTGTATCCCGCACACAGCAAGGTAGGCAGAGAGAAGAAAGTGTTAAGACATTCTCTTTCTCATTTTCCGAATTCTGAGGACATAGCGGTTTTAGAACTCAATGCCGCTATTTGCTTGCCAACACCAGAGCGAAGAAACGAAAATATTAAATACTTCATTTTGTCGAGTGGGAATCGAACTCACAACCTGTCCTGTTTACAGTCACACGCTATAAACCAGTGTTCACAGTCACATGCTCACACATAGCTGTAGCTACAAAAAGCAATTATGGATAATAATTTAAAAATTATTCTGTACACTGAAGGACGTAAAAAATTGGTCTTGTTTTACAAAATGGCACAAAAATTTGGTCGAATCACGTTGTGCCGCGTCGATTATTGCCAATATAAAACAATATGGAAAGATCCACATAAAAGCACCTAAAAGTTATGTCAATTATACCTAAAAAAATTAAAGCACTCAAACAATACCCAAAAGTATGGTACACAAAAAGGCGAAAGTAAACTCTCATATTCTACATGAAATAGTCAAACTTTAATATTTAATACAACAGTTAAAAAGAAAAAACAATATAATTAACAAAAAAAGAACAGAATCCCGTTTAAAGCCGAAAAAAAGATGGTCACGGAACATATGAAGAAGAAAGTAATGTAATATCCACTAAGTCGTTAGTACGCTATCAAGATAAAATCTCCGATAGAACACGTCAGCTGGTCAGCCATCCAAACAGTCTACATTACACAACAACCATTTGTATGCATAAGTAACATTATTGTAATTGCGTCTGAGGCGTCAAAGGCAGTAAACACAGCAATCTACATTTAAATAAAGAAAATAAATATAAAGTACTAATTATCTTCAATTTAGTTTGGTAGCAATTTCCAAAATGTATGTAATTCTTACTGAATGTCTAAATCATTCTTGATTCTAAATCATTTTTAAAGATTTTACGAAAAAAACTAAAAAGATTCTAAGTTGTTACTGAGCTGGTCGTTCTTTAAATATAAAAATTATTCAAAATGGTCAAGAATAACATTTATTTGTTCTTAAAGTTAAGAGAAAAAAAGAACAGTTATTTTTCACGCTAATTTGGACATGTCTTAATTTGACATTCCTACAGTTTACGCCAATTCAGAGAATATTACTCTCGCATTTGCTTTTATTATTTTTTTAAAATTTAAATATTTTAATATTTATCTTATCTTTCAAATATTAGAAAGTTTTAAGTAGAAATGAGGAGTCGTCTTGTTGTGTCAGACACCTGGATGGTCATTTATTAAAATTTATCAGCGTTATAAACGATATTGCTGCTTTCAAACGTTAGGCGCCTCATGATTAATAGTCGAGAACTCTATGGCCCTTGCGTATTGAGTGACCATAAATAACACCAAGATTGTTACCAAATACATAAAATAGTAGTTAACTTTTCAACAACAATAAATGTTTTTTTGTCTACAACTGTAATTAGACTTTTCTAAATGATTAATACATAATTTTAATATATTTTTTTCAGCTTAACGCTTTATCTTTACGTTGTCTTTACTTTATGTTGTCTTTACTCCGTTCCCCACTTTCTGCCGGATTCTGGAGGCATTGCGTGTTGGGTGGCAGAACTCAACGCCGCGCTTAGCCTCGACACCAGAACGAAGAAATGGAAATATACATTTAAGTAAATATTTCATCTCCTCGAGTGGGGATCGAACCCACAACCAGTCGGTTTTACAATCACACTTTGTGCCGCTGCGCCACGACTGGCTTCAATAATAAAATATAATAAATATTTTTACTAGAGAAAGATTAGAATACAATATTGTCATATTAATACTTATTATAAAACATGACCAAAAAGGACAGTATAAGTTAAATTAGTCAAACGAATGACTAATTTAATGAAGTCCAAGAATTTGATGAAATACAGTTAAGAAAAAACTCTTTATAAATAATATTAAAATTTTATAGCTATGGTGTAACCGTGGCGATATTAAACATTAACTTTCTAATGGAAGGATTACCTTCTTGAACCGGGCCAGAGGCGTACAAGCAGGGGGCCTATAATAATACGTTTCCATAGCAACCTATAAATATTTCCATTTAGTTTTTTTCTATCCTATTTCCGATGTATCGTAAGCGATTTACAGGTAAATTGACGGGTAATTATGTATTTACAAGTATGTGGGTTGTTCTTCGCGAATCTCAGGTCGTTCACTTCGCCCGCATGAGTGGGCGATGTTTGACCAGTCTTCAATTTAATACGCATCTTGAATCTATTCCATAGAAACTTGTTGAAGTTGCCTGTGTTTATAGTAATAACTTTATTTTAGCTTTCATTGCTTTTTTTTTGGGCCAAATATTCGCATTTCAATGATAAAGTGAAAGAAATTTCCAAAATTAGCATATAACATTCGTTAAAAATTGAAACAAAAAGTGAAATATTTTTTGCACTATGCAAAAGAACATACTCGGCAGTAACAAGTATAGAATTTTTTAAGTATCCTACCTTATATTAATATATAATCTTTATATGATTCTTGGTACCAAGTTTAACAACTTCGTTGAATTACAAACACACGGAAGAAAAGGAGTAAAAAAAAATTGTATCGTTACCAATATGCAAATAGGTAGCGGCGCATAGCTCTGCTAATTTGACGCGCTATCAACTGGGGCACGCATCCGTGCTAAAACAACTGATAAAAATGTAAATATTGGCGAAGATAACACTACAAAGGAATTGATAAATTGTTTTAATAATGATTGTCTTTCATCGATAAGAAAATAATTAAGTAAGTATGTGTAACACAAATTATACTCAAAACGGCTTTAAATATTCTAAAATAATAAATATCTTTATTATTTCAAATAATAATAATATAAGGTGTATGAATTATATTATATTCATGTATTTTTTGATAGTGTAGTGGGTGAGCATTTAAAATGAAAAAAGAATAAACAAATAAAAAAAAAGATAATTTATTAAAAATGTCAGTTAAGAGATCTTAACTGAAGTACTTCGACGTCGATATGTGAATTTTCTTCTTAAACGTAAAAAAAGAGAACAAGACTTAATTTTCTAGAAAGTCGAAAATTCCGGAACGCCATCCCAATTTATTGATTTACAGACAACAGACGAGCGGTTGTTGTTGTATCGGTAGTATTACGCTAAAATATAATTGAAAACTGAGACCAGCACTTATGTTGTGGTTGTGAAATGGGTATCGATCACGCAAACGCATACGTTGTAAGGTCAAGAGATACACACGCACTTAAACATATTACTGCATACTACAAAATTATGTATCGAAATATAATATAATAATAGCGATTCTTGCGTTCAAGGTTCCGTTGGAAAATAACTTCACACATAATATCAGTTACTAGGTTTCTCTAGCTGTCAAGATCGGATGTTTACTTCTTTTACAGTGTAGAAATATTTTTTGCGTAAATATTTGTGTACATAAATGCTGTGTGGTATTTGAGTTTATTGTAGTCAATGGTCGAATATTGTTAGACATTGTTGGAATGACCTAAAAATTACTTTTTTTTAGAAACGTATAAAAATACGTTCCTAAAAAAACAATTTAAAAAAATAACTAATATAATGTATATGATTATAAGCAAGTTCTTTTCTTTCTAAAGTGTGAAATAAGTTGCAATTTCCCATAGTGTACTTTTTAATTATTCATAATAGTTTTTAGAGAATACTAAGACAATAAATAAATAAAGTTAAAAAACGTAATTCAACTAATATTATACTTAGAATTTAGTATGAAAAATAATACTGCAGAAACTAGATTAGATTTACATTTCTGGCTTCATATAATACCTATCTGGGACGCGAAACAAGGTTATAATCGCACAAAAGCAAACAAAAATGAAATAGCACAATGAAATATGAATAAAACCTAGATTATAGCAAATGTGATAGCAATAGCAGTCATTTGTATTCAACAGGAACTGCATCGGGACGGACGTGTGTCGTGTGCCAGTAGATGCTAATATACGGCGCCTCGTTGAGAATGGCGACGTTTAAATTAATATATATTTATTAAAATCAGCTTTGTGCATGTTCATTAAAAAGTAGTCATTTTAGAATTTATTATATTAGCTTGCTTACTTATTAGAATTTAATTAAAAATATAATCTAAATCATATTTCAATTTTTATTTCTCTGTTTTCTACTTTGAAGTGTACTGGGGGAAATAAAGCACTAGTGCTGACTAGGTAGATACTTCAACATCCTAGGCACTTCACATCACGCCACACACCTCTTGTATACTAAAAGGACATATTATATAAATATGTGTGTTTATATTACAAATAACACTACATATTATTGTTACAACTATAAGGTTATAGCAACAATATATTTACCATTTTGAAAATTATAAAATATTTGCATTTTCATGGTATAAGTATATATATAGAAGCCAGTCGTGGCGCAGGGGCACAAATTACATAGGACTGGTTGTGGGTTCGATCCCCACTCGAGGAAATGATGTATTTATTTACATTTATATTTTCACTTCTTCGCTCTGGTATGGTAAAATTTACTTATGAAAAGCCATTTTAAGCCATATGGACGAAATTCAATATTCGGCAAGGTGTTCCTCGAACTCCACAAGGTGGCCACAACATCTGCACACGCCGCCGCTCTACAATCACTACAGAATCAATGCACGCACCTGTTCCACGTGACAGGTTTGACTTGCAAATGATCCTTTAAAACATCCCATATTAAGTTTTCTTATATATTTTTTTGTGTCAGGTATTGTTATTTTAATCTTTCTTAAATTGTGTTAAATTAAATAATTTTAATTCTTAACTTTGAAATTGGTGATAGAGAACAAAAATTAAGCCGTATAGTGCGGCCGTACATTGTACAATTACAATACTATATTTTATTCATAAATTTAGATCGCATAAGCCAATCAAATTAACCGTGCGTGCTCGTTACAATACAATCGTTATTATTTTATTTGTTTTATCAATATATACAAAATTAAATTAAATAAGCGCTGTATCCTGCACACAACAGGGTAGACAGAGGGAACCTAGTGTTAGGTAAGGTTACACACCGTTCCCAACTTTCTGCCGAATTCTGGAGGGGTATCATATGAACCTATACATATATCAATAATAAAAAAGTAATTATAGTTACTTTTCGTATTCACACACTTGTTACAAAGAATCCGGTCCCTTAGTTCTTGTTTTCACGAGTATCCCAGAATTGGCATTTTATATCTTATTGTTCAGCATCTGTTTCCAATTGGAAATTGGGTTAATTGATGAACTAAAATCTTGTAAATCTGTCGACGCGACCGATGTCGACCTGTTCCCTAATAAGTTTGCAAAATTCAACGTTGCAAATTCACGATTTTGTATCATATCTGGGTCGTCTGGATTGGTTCCAAAAAATCTCTTTGACATAAGAAAAGCAAAGTTATGTTTACATTTTTTTTAGTAAGTCTTAATCATATTAGAATTTCGTTTTGGTTTTCATATGTTATATTTACTATAGTAAATATTTATGAGGCCAGTCGTGGCGCAGGGGCACTAAGTGTGACTGTAAAACCAACTGGTTGTGGGTTCGATCCCCACTCGAGGAGATTAAATATTTACTTAAATTTATATTTCCATTTCTTCGCTCTGGTGTCGAGGACAAGCGCGGTGTTGAGTTCTGCCACTCAGCACGCAATGCCTCCAGAATTCGGCAGAAAGTGGGGAACGAAATGTTTTAACACTAGGTTCCCTCTGCCTATCCTGCTGTGTGCGGGATACAGCGTGAAGCTGATAAAAAAATAATATATATTTTTATATTTGTAGGTATGCATATGCAGTGGCTAGTAATGCACTTTACTTGGCGACGACCAAAGTAGTTAGTTTACACTTTATTCCCATAGTGAAAGATAAAAAAAATACAGCAGAAAGCTCTTCGCTTGATAAAACAATAGGAAGATGTGGGAGTCTCGCTATTATGTTAAATTTCTCACGAATGAGAAAGACGCTTGTATGTGACCATGAAGCAGTCTTGAGACGAGTCTTTTTAGTATATTGTTTGTGTATCTTTTGATGAAAGTTCTACGTGCATTTTTGAAAGACCTGTTATTATTTATGTATACGTTCTTTCGTTCATAATGAGTAGACGTTTAAACTTTGAAAGGAAATGAATACGTTTGTAGAAACGAACGTATTCTTTCGGATTCATATTTTATTAATATGTTTTTTAATCAAAGCTATAAATAAATTCTTACAAATAAAATTATGTCAAATGCATATCTTCATTTCGTACTGTCTAGTTTCTTAACATCATTATTAAAAATATATTTACAATAATACTGCCAGCGATAATAGCGAATAAATGTAAAAATAATGATAAAGTTGAGTAGGTTACAACTTATCAGTGCAATTATGTCAGAAAAGGTCAGTGCCTATCCGTCGACATGGGGGTATACATTGTGGGGGTACGGCTCGAACAAAGCAGGGCGCGACGGGATGCGTCATCGCGACCCTCCACACCCCCAACCAAAACATCGATCGATCCCGCAACCACCAACGCCATGCGCAGAGCCCGCCCTTTTTGTTTATGCTTCGGAAATTTTTCTTATCGTAATTGTAAAGTTTTCTCTAATATAGTAATAACAAACGTTGTATCCTCGTACATATAATACGTATCTAAATTATGAAAATTAAACTGCTACTGATAATATGCAGATGACTAAATCGATGATATCACATTCAAACAATATGATTTTTGATTTATTCTCTAATAATGAATACTCACTGGCACTCGTTCATAATTTCCTCTTGAGATCGAACCTGCACCGGGGCCAGCTTCTCCACGCTTTCTTCATAATTTCCAAAGCACTTGGTGATCTTCTCGTCGAACGTATTCACTAAATCTTCCAGTGACCCGGAGAAAGTCTCCGTGAAATTGTCGCCTTCACAATTTTGCATCTTGTCCTGTTTACACTTCACCGGTCTCGGTTCGTCGTTGTCATTAATTTTATTGGAATCAGTGGTCTGCATTTTGACCAGATCATTTTTGAGATTGTTGATGTTGTTGAGGCGTATCTCGTTGCCGTTTATGGTCTTCTGCGGATAATCTGATGTGGAGAGGCAGTCGTCCGCCTCCTCGATTTGAGCAAGTGGCGCCTCGAACTCTAGTTCGGCCATCCTACCAGCCGCTTCTCGCATGACCGTACGTCTACTCGCGTCGTTTGCCGCGCGAACACTGCGCCGTCGAGCTGAGCGCCGTGCCAACTGTGTCGGAGTCGCGACTTGAGACCTGTCTCCTGTTTCGCTGAGGGTGGAAAATCTGAACTACTATGCTATACAATATTACCAATATGTGTTAGATATGGATAACATATATTTTAAAAAAGCATAATTAAATAAGAGAAACTAAATAACTAATCTATGTATCTAAATAAATATTGTCATGAAAAAATTGTATAGATTTTTTTTTAATTTCGCCTGTATCGCGCATAGCAGAAGGAACTGGAAACCTAGTATTAGGATACTTCGTTCCCATTAAGACACTTTCCGCCGAATTCTCACGGCATTGCGTGTTGTATGTCGGAACTTAACGCCGCGCTTTACCTTTTCTATGTATTATATCTAGATATGTTTAATATTTTCTAACTAAGGGGGTAATAGCAAATATTAAGGTATATTTCTTTTTAAAAATAGTAAAAAAAAACAATAGTACTTTATACATACTTGTCATATCCACGTAATACGGCCGTTACAGTTAAAATTTGTGGGGAACGGAGTGTCTTATCACTAGGTTCCCTGGGCCTACCCTTCTTTGTGCGAGATACAGCGTGAAGCTGGTTTTTAAAAGGGCCGTCGCAGGGCTTATTTAAAAATTGAAGTAGACAACGTCTCGGACCCAAATTAAATTGAATATAATTGTTTTGAAATTTAACAGCAAGCAAATAAACTATATATTACTTGTTATTCTTCGATTTATCTTTTGGATGACGTTCCGCTTACGCACAATATTAAAAATATATATATATAATGTTAATAGATATAACAAGGAATCTTTAATATTACAAAACATACAGGTCAAGTAAAACCTTATAATTAGTAAGACACATTTTTACGTAGAGTACAACGATAGAAATATTTTCTTATAAGTACATAGTTAACTATTATTTATTATAATGAAAAGGATGGCTTACATGTTTTACGAAAAATAATATGTAAATATTATAAAAATAAATATCGACTAGCACTTTTTATATAAAATAAACTTGTAGTACCTATAATTGATTGGCACTGTATGGTATAAAAAATGTTATTTATTATTAATAAATAAATTTAACATTTTTATGGTCTCTGTGTTAGCGTTGACATTTGACGTATAAGACAGATTTTGACATTGACATTTCTTAAGTCACTTCTTATTCTGTCTATATAAAAAATGCAAATTGCCAAATAAAATGAAATATTTTCAATATGATACTAATTTAACGTTAGGTTTTGTAAAACCGTTATGTATTTTCTAAAGAGAAATACTCCTTTCAAATCATTGTGGTCTTGCTTAAGATTTTACAGGCGAGTTGCTTAACGAAATAAAATCCAGTTATGTGCTACGTAGTTATTATAATATTTTATTCTAAGACTTATAATTTTTAGCTTGGGAAGAAAATCTCACTATGAAGTCCTAAACTTGCAAAAAAATTGTACAGACAAAGAAATAAAAGATGCATTTATACAGTTGAGCAAAGAAGTAAGATGCCAGTTACTGTTAAAAAATAATACTATTTTTAACATTTCTTTGTTCTATTTTCTGTTTTCCATTACATTTCAGTACCATCCAGATAAAAATAAAAGTGCGAAAGCTCAAGAGACTTTTGTGAAGGTTGTAGAAGCTTATAATGTCCTTAGTAAACCAAGTAGTAGATCACTGTATGATCGAATGTTTGAAGTTGATGGGCATTCCAATGTTTATAGAAACCATGCACAAGCAAAGTAAGCACATATTTTCATTTAATAATGTTTACAAGATTCATTTTATTTTTGAGATTATCCCCCCCTCCCTACGCCCATGGCTCTGAGTAGGAATTAAACACACAACCTCACAACAGAAGACACTGCCCAAATTATACTATTGACAATATTTCTGTCAATTTATTTTCAGTTCACTATACTAAATGTAAACTTTTTATTTTCAGCTATACAAATAATCAAAATTATGGATTCTACAATGCACAGTCAAAGTCAACGAATTACTCATCAGATTCCTACTATGGAGTGAAAGGAATACATAGGCTACCAAATATTGCAATCATTATAATTGCCTTTGGTATAGCTTTTGTTGGTGTTGTATTACAAATTGTTGTGATTAGGTATGATTCTTTTATTTTTTTTTAACTTCATTATTTACCATATTACCGTATAGAAAGATAGGTAGAGAGAGCCTAGTGTTAAGGCACTTTGTACCCCAAGAGCTTTATTGCTGGGGAAAGTGAATGTGAAGAATTCGAAGAGCCAACTGTCTTGACACAGGGTTCTATATGCCTAACCTGCTAATCTAGGAAAAATGTGAAGTTGCTCCTCTTATTATACGTATCTATAAACATAACTTAATCCAATGACAATTACCTATATGATAAATTTACTACTGTTAAATATATATGTGTAAGTGTATAAAACATTAGTTTTTAAAAGTTAACTTATTTAATACCTATTACATATTTAAAAATTTTAAGAGATGTATTATATTATTTTCAGAAAGTCCTATTTTATTCAAAGAAAGCAAACTGAAGAAAAATCAATTAGACTTGCGGAAGAGTTAGAAAAAGTAAGAGCTGCAGCAAGAGGGAAGACCAGAGATGTAAATATTTTTCTTATTTTATAGTTTATTCACAAACTAAGGAGAGAAAAAGTTTAAGAATGTATAAAAAAATTATTAGAGCAAGAATCAAATGTCCTCTACTGTAATTTTTACAGTTTGACACTTTTCTTGTATAACAAGATAGAGTAACCTAGTGTTAAGACCCACTGTTTGTGCCACCAAATTTTTAAAATATTTAACATTTTCAAGTGGAGGTCAAACCCACAATCATCACATTTATAGACGTTAAATATGTCTATATTTGCACTGATGCAGAGATAAATAAATAGAAGTATACACCAGTATTAGTGTCCTTAAGTGCTCTACATGCTTATACACTTGTACTGGTCGGACCTTGAGTGCTTTAAGTGCAGTAGAGTGTAGAGTCAATCTGTGTCATTTAACATTTTTTTCCCTGTGGCATATAATGGGGTACGCCGACAGGGTACCGAGTGATAACAAACTCCTGCCTTTTTTCCGCTGAATTTTCCATACATGTTCCTACACCAGAGCTAGGAAATGAAAATATTAAAAAAAAGTATTTCGTCAACTGGAATTACTAAGTTGGAAGTTTAAAGTCACACGTTTGTGCCTCTGCACTATGTCAGGCAATAAATAAATAATAATAATAGGCAATAAATAAATAATGTTAATACTTCTATATTTTCTATTAATACAATTATTTCAGATGCAAACTCAAGTACTGTTAGATAAAATTGTGACGGCGGCAAATCCTTCTGTAGCCACAGCTTCCTTGGGACAGTCGCTGGCTGAAGATAAAAAGTGATATTAATTATTATATACATACATATAAATATAATTTTTATAAATATTTTTTCTGATATCGCATAATATAAGGTTGGGGCAAAAGTATTTTCGTATTGTCCATACAAAGGAAAATATTTTTTTTAGGTATATTTTTTTATTTATTTATAAAATGTATTGTGCCGTTTTGATCGATGTCTTATTGCCATCTTATGGGTAGTGCCATGATCCCATTCCTTTAGAAATTTTAAGATTTTCTTAAAAAAATGATGGAGCATGATTAGGGCTATACTGAGGATGCATCAACACATCCTAGCCAACCTCTCTCAATTTTTGTTGCGTGGCTATAGATGAGTGCGGTCTGGCGTTGTCATGGAGGAACACTACGCACTTCGTATTCACCAGCTCCGGCCGGTTTCTCTCAATAGTTTTTTTAATCTCATTAGTTTCTGACAGTAAAGGTGAGAATCGAGAGTTTTACCCGGTGACAAAAGCTCGTAGTGAACGATTCCTTTCCAATCCCACCATACACATTAAATCAACATCACTTTGTTCCGAGTCAGTTCGTGCCTTGCCATGGTCTGTGGGGCTTGTCCATGCTTCGAAGATGAACTTTTTCGCACATTCTTATCGTAAGTCACCCATTTTTCATCACCCTTAATCAACTGTTTAAGAAATGGTTGGGAATTGTTACGTTTCAACAAAGAATCGCAAATGGAAATACGTTGCATTAGGTTTCTCTCAGTGACATCACGTGGTACCCAAGTGTCAAGTTTTTTTTCTTGTACCCAGACTTTCGTAAATGACGTAAAACTATTTTATGATAAACATTCAGTTCGTCAGCAATGTCGTAGCTTATATATATATGTCGATCTTGCTCCACTTTCTCAAAGATGGCACTGATTTTATCTGTGACAGGGCAACCAGAGGGAACCTCATTTTTACCTTTTCTGTAATACATCTTTAAAATGTATCGAATTTCTTCGTCACATATGTTTATTTTGCTTGCTTGAAAAACAATTGAAAAATGGCGGGAACTAGTTTTTTTTTATTTATTGCATCTTCAGAATGTCACATTTAATGGTATTAAAACCAGCCAGTTACATTCATTACAGCCAAAGAGGCTTGATTACTAATAATACATTTAAAATACGAAAATACTTTGCCCCCGACCTATTATTATATGTTTATATATGTATATAAAATTGTTTAGCAACTGGCCTTGTCTTGTAGTGGGTTAGAGATATTTTTCAATTTTAGATTTCAGTTCAACTATATAGATATGAACAAGAAAACTTATTTTTCATTATATATTTTTAGATACTATGGTTATAAGTTTAATCTTTATAACACAAGTCCTATTATGTTTGGAATAGGGCTGTCATATGTTTATATATATTTTTTGCTCTTCATATTTTATAGTACAAAATATTTTAATATTGAAATTGTGTAGTTTTAGAGTAAATCATTATTTTTGTTGTTACAGACAGATATTTAATGTAGATAATGTAAATTATTTTTATTACATACACTTGTAGATAATTAGATATTAGACAGATTTATTTTTTGACAAATACCTCAACTATTTTTGTAAATATTTTTGTATGTATGTAAGTAGTGTACAGAGATAATAAAGTTGTTTTAAATTAATGTAGTTTGTATTATTTTTTTATTTGAACTTGACATGACTATTTCATATTTTTTTTATTAGTTTTCATTTAAATTAATAAACGGAGTCCTTCTTTTTTTCTCGCTTAATATTATTTATATTGTAATAATAATCAATCAGCTTCACGCTGTACACAGCACACACCCGCTGTACACAGCTTCCCGCACACAGCAGGGTAGGCAGAGGGAACCCAGTGTTAAGACACTTCGTTCCCCACTTTCTGCCGAATTAAATAATTTATATTGTAATCGTTGTAAAACTATTCCTTCCAAGAACTTTCAAAAATAGATAAGTGAACATATAGAAAATTTGTATTAACATAGTCAATAATCATAAATCTATGAAAACTAATTTGTAGCCTGAGTTTTAATTTTACATTAGAGAATTTAAAAATCATGATAAAGTGATAGTGATGAAACTAGTGATAATTTATTTTTTTACACTTATAAGAACAAATTACTAACATTTTAGATGGTTGAGTGCCGGAACCCAACGCCGCTTTGCCGCGTTACCAGAGCGAGGAAAATGAAAACATTAAATATTTACACGAGTGGGAATCGAACCCGCAACCTTTTGCCCTTACAGTCGCACGCTAGTTCACCTGCGCTACGACTGGCCTTTCACCTTTCTATCACATATACCTAATTGCAAATAATAAATGTTATTAAATATTTCATTTACACGAGTGGGAATCGAACCCACAGCCGACGACCGGCCTCTCACCATTCATTCGTTCTATCACATATAAATGCAATTAAATGTAATTGCAGGGGAGTTTCCGATAACAGCCAGGGAGTGTTCAATGAAGATTGTGGTTATACACTGCCCGTGGACGATATGAAAGTGACTTTGTATGAAGTAATAAAGAAAATTGTCTCTTATCTCTTTTATTTTATAATTGATGGATTTTTTTTGTTTTATTAAGTTTTCTCAAACTTGTCGTAGATTTTAATTAATCTTAGGGGCTAATTAGATTTAATTATAATTCGATAGGATATGTTAGTATTGCGTTGTGTAAAATGGTAAACTTCGTGAAATATAATAATTTTACTTATTCTTATGCCTCCAGTACTTCGGCGGCAAGTGGGGAACAGAGTGTCTCAACACTAGGTTCCGTCTGCCTACTCTTCTGTGTGCGAGAAACAGCGTGAAGCTGATGTACTTATTCTATAAGAAAATTAGTGTGATAGAATCGATATAAACATTGGTTATTACAACATTGCTCGATATAAACTAATCTCTATATATAATAAGACAGTAAAAATATTTTGTCTGTACATTTAGTAATTTTGACTGAAATGGATAGAGGGACACTTAAAAAGAATAATAGAAAGCAAAAAGATTTTTTTTGAATTTCTTGTCTGTCTGTCTGTCGACATATTTCTGTCCGCATTTTTCTCTGAAAGTACTGAACCGATTTACTTGAAAATTGCACCAATTGCTTTGTTTTAACTCAACTTGAGTACTAAAGTTAGTTAGTAGTATTTAGTTCATCAAAATCGGTTCATTAAAAAAAAAGTTATCGTCATTTGAATGAACTCAAGGCATTACTTTGCCTGCGAATATTATATAGCAATCGCGCTGGTATGACCGTGGCTAAAGAATGACATTCGAAACGTCTGGTTTATATGATTGTTGATAGAAATATATACTTTTGAAGCACTATTATATAATATTTTATACAATAAAGTAAGCAAAGTTGAATTGTTAGTGGAGATTACCTTCATAAATCATAACAGTTAAGTTTAAGTCGTAATTAATTCAATCGGCCGGTCGTGACGCAGCGGCACGAGGTGTGACTGCAAAACCGACTGGTTGTGGGTTCGATCCCCACTCGAGGAGATGAAATATTTACTTAAATTTATATTTCCATTTCTTCGCTCTGGTATCGAGGTTAAGCGCGGCGTTGAGTTCTGCCACTCAACACGCAATGCCTCCAGAATTCGGCAGAAAGTGGGGAACGGAGTGTCTTAACACTAGGTTCCCTCTGCCTACCCTGTTATGTGCGGGATACAGCGTGAAGCTAATTTTAATTTATTTTAATTCAACACAGAGATAAAGAACGATCTTGAAAGAAAATCAAGTAAATACAAAGATATTTTGGTTGGTTCGTTCATATAATATATGTAACTAATTTAAAAACTGTACAGGAGTTAATATGCAATTAATACAGTTATTTTACAAAGAATATTATGAATCCTACAACCTAAATTAAATTATTCACTGACATCAGCACATTTAACAGAGTATATTATATAGGTAAAAACAACATAAAGTTACAAAAATATATACGTGTAATAAATAATTAGCTTTATGTATATTTTATAAATATCAAATATCAAAAAAAATTTTTTATTTAAAACAATCAAAAATTCTTTGACGATAATGTCGTAAAAAAAATCATATTAGAAGTCATTATAGTTGTCAATCGATTGTGCTTATTAAATCAATAATCATGTATTTTAAGCGGGCGAAGCCGTGGGCGAGCCGTTAGTTACTAATAAGGAAATACAATGAATAAAAAAACAGAAATAATTTAAATATTAATTTATACTAACTATTATATTACAGTTTATAATGGGAACAATTCTTTAATATACACTCTGTCGTTTACATGTGGCGGTTCTGGTACAATGAGAGGCTGTCCGTCCATCTTAATATCTTTGTACAGTGCCTTGTAGTGGCACGTATAACCATACCTCTCAGCGGACATTGCGGAGTAGGCACTTGATGTGTCCAGCCTGATCAGTCTGATCCCTTTTTCTTTGATAGCTTTCCTGAAATTGTCAATTATATTTTTATTTTTAAATTTATTAAATATATTTTTAAATTTCATATTGTACCCTGTTATAGGGTAGGCAGAGGGACTGTTGGTTTAGTAATAAAATTTGCTCACTGTTGAGTGGCGGAACTCAACGCCGCGCTTGTGTTGTACCAGAGCGAGGAAATTTAAATAATTCATTCCATCGTGATGAATTGAACTCGCAACCGATCATATATAATTTGTACAAAAAATATAATTTATTGTTTAAAATTATAATTTACGTTATGTTAAGTAGACACAAGATTACACTCTCAGTAATTTATTTTAAATAAAAATAAAAAAATAAATAAATTAGCTTCACGCTGTATCCCGCACACAGCAGGGTAGGCAGAGGGAACCTAGTGTTAAGACACTCCGTTCCCCACTTTCTGCCGAATTCTGGAGGCATTGCGTGTTGAGTGGCAGAACTCAACGCCGCGCTTAACCTCGACACCAGAGCGAAGAAATGGAAATATAAATTTAAGTAAATATTTCATCTCCTCGAGGGGGATCGAACACACAACCAGTCGGTTTTGCAGTCACGCCTCGTGCCGCTGCGCCACGACCGGCCTCGCTACTATAAATACTAAGAATTTATTTAAATAGGTATTTCTGATAATGGAACAGCAACTAATTTGTAAAATTTCATAAGTGATTCGTTACGCATGTCACAAAAACAAAATATATAGAAAACGCTAAGCAAAACGACATAAAGTATAGATACAAGCAATGTTAGAATAGAAATGATGTTTTGAGTCTTACATGTGATAGTTGTGGGTTCAATACCCGGTCTGGAAAATGATTATATTTTCTCGCGTGAGTTTGGTGTTGACTTCGTTGTACAAGACGAAGCTTGTGTATGAAATGAAGGAAGGAATTAAAAAAAATAAATCAGCTTCACGTTGTATCCCGCACACAGCAGGGTAGGCAGAAGGAACCTAGTGTTAAGACTCGCCGTTCCCTACTTTCTGCCGAATTCTGGAGTTATTGCGTGTTGAGTGGCAGAACTCAACGCCGCGATTTGCCTCGACACCATAGCGAAAAAATGGAAATATAAATTTAAGTAAATATTTCATCTCCTCGAGTGGGGATCGAACCCAGAACCAGTCGTTTTTACAGTCACGATGCCACGACTGGCCTCAAAAGTGAATTAGGCAATATTGGGTACGCGAGTTAAGTTCAGGTTCTATGTGTTTTTTTTATTATTTAGAGTAGGGAACGACAGCCAAAAAATATATTATAAGACATTATCATTATTTAGGAAAAAGTATGAATTAAAAAAGGTAGATACAATATTCATGATGAAATTACAAGAATATTTCCCTTAAATAGTACTTATCTATATTTATAATATGTTTTCGGTTCTATTTGACCCTGTAACATAAAAAACAAATAGTTATTATCACATGCCAATTTTCTAGAAACCGCAAAATAGATACCACATAGAACTATCTCTCTTGGTGGTAAGTAAAAAAATATATATTTTCGGCAAGTGTCGCAAAATAATAATACAATATATGAATATATTTATACGTATTAAGTAATTATTATTTATTAAAAAAAATTGTTTCGTACAAATATTATTTTTATTATTGTACAATTATTATTTTTACCTTGTTTTTTGTTTGTGTAAGACATAATACGTTATTTTAGCAACGAAGTAAAATTAAAAAAAAAATGATATTTAAATATAAAGTAACATTATTTTTTACAGTTTTAAAATTATAAATTATAGGGTCGTCTAGCTCTCCCTAACCTTCTAGTTCTTTGTTTAGTATAGGTTTATGAAAACGTAAGTAGTTGCACTTATTTGTATCATTTTTTCGATCTTTTTAACATGACCTTACTCAAATACTTATAAAAGCTAAATTTAACTATGTTAAAAATATATTAGCTTAAATAAGATTTTCACTTTGCTTATCATTTTAGTACATATTTCGTTTTGTTCCGACACTCCGCTCGCCACTTCCCAACGAATTCTGGAGGCATTGCGTGTTAAGTAGTGGAATTCAAAGCCGCGCTTGGTCTCGACACCAGAGCGAAGAAATAAAAATATCGGACATTTAATTTTTCTCGAGGGGGAATCAAACTCACAACCGGTCGCGGTTACATACCTGCGCCACGACTGGTCTCAATTATGTTTATTTCAACTTTTTGATTAATAAACCTACTTATTACTTTATTATATAATATAAACTCACTCTGATTCTTGTAGTAGTGTATTCATAATCCCCTTTCTCCTCCAATTCGGGTCCGTCGCCGCCACTTTTACTTCCACAACTTGTTTATCATTCGGGAACTTCTCCCACAGCCGCGCGCCGCTCTCCCTGCGGGCCAGTATGTATAGGATCTTCTGAAATTTTGGGTTTTCACATCGCTGGGCTTGACTGAGCAGATCGTTGCCATTGTCATCCTGTAACATTCAATTGATTATTGTATTACTATCGTTTATTTAATCTCGTTTATCTACTAAAAGCTTATATTATACATATTTCTATTTTTCACGCACCCATGACGAGTTTATTAGAAAGTACTTATTGACATCCATTTGATAGTAAAATCGAACCCGCAACCCGCAACTACCATAAGTGCAGTACAGACTTAGGTACCATCTCCGCCATAATTCTATAAAGTTATTAATTTGAATATGCTTACTACTCTCTTGTTACTGTAATTTTTCCTGCTAATTTTATTTAAATACAATACATGATGTCCTGTGTGACTGGTTCGATTCCCACTCAAGGAAATGGAATATTTAATATACTACTTGCTCTCTGGTGTTGAGGTAAAGCGCGGCGTTGAGTTCCATCATTCAATACGCTATGCCTCCAGAATTCGCCGGAAAATGGGGTACGTAAGTGTCTTAATAGGAACGGAGTGTCTTAACACTAGGTTGCCCCTTGCCTACCCTGATATGTGCTGGCGAGAACGTGAAGCTAAAAAATTAATAAATCATTTCAATTAGTCTTTACTTCATTTTCTAACGATATGGGTATAATACCTAACCTCTTTTAAAGGGCATATTCCGTTTATCAACGCTCCGACAACATTCCCTGCATCATCACTGGCTTTAAACGATAAACCTTCTAATAGAGAACTCGTACAGTATTCATCTAGTTCAGGACAAGGGTCTGTTTCGGAAGTACATAAACCAACAGCTCGATTTAAGGGTTCATCTATGTAAAATGTTCTGAAACGTTAGCAAATACATAATTATATACATGGTGAAGAGTGAGCAACAATTTTTTTTCAGCTTCACGCTGTATCCCGCACAGAGCAGGGTAGGGAGAGGGATGAACATAGTGTTAAGACACTTCGTTTCCCATTTTCCGCTTAATTCTACTTCAATTTGTTTTTTCTGGTGAGTAGTTAACAGATGCAAAACTGTCGAATTAATCGAGTGTATTAGATGGCACAAATATACCGTTTCTCTGAAGCGAAGATCTAAAATTTATTTCCAAAAAAAAATTCTAATTTTAATAATCGCACCAATTTTGTCAAAAAATCTCTAAACCCTAGTTCACATTATGCTATAAGTATTTTAGTCGAGTAGAGAGCATTTCAGTAGCTTAACATGTATGTACACCAAAAAAGTAGTCGACTAGTTAGTAAGTCATTTAATCGGATTGATCTAATTTTTTTTGCGTCAAGCTGTATCCCACACACTGCAGGATAGGCAGAGGAAATCTACTGTTAAGACACTCTGACACAAATCTGGAGACGTTGCTTGTTGAGTGGCGGGACTCAACGCCGCGCTTTTCATCGACACCAGAGCGAAGAAATGAATAAAAAATAAATAAAGTTACATTAATGTCAATTACATTTATGAGTAGTGTCAGATGAAAATGAAATAAATACTGGTCCCACCATTGTTCTATTCACCACTTCCCTTCATTTAAATTAAAACGCGCATTCAACAATACTAATACAATATAAACATTATACGTAAGTAAATATTTTTATAGCATCTAAATATCTATCATAATTTTGTCTTATAGTATGTAAATTGACTATGTTACAAACAATAAACTAAAGTTAATAAAGCAAATATAACGATTCAACAGCAGACAATATGTTTACGTGGTGTAAATAGTGTAAGATGAACACGTGATTTTTTTTTACAGTTGAGTTGAAAGAATAATATATTTTTTTTTCAACTTCATTTTGTATCCCGCATGTAGCAGGGTAGGCAGGGTAGAAACCTTGCTCCCCACTTTTGAGTGCCTGAACTTAACACCGCGCTTTGCCTCGACACCAGAGCGAAGAAATGAAAATATTAAATGTTTCATTACCTCGAGTGGGAATCGAATCTACAACAGTCCTGTAATTTTACTTTGCTGAATTTTACTTCCCAGAATCGTAACTACTAGTTTTAGTCAAAAATAATAATAATATTGAAATCTTAATAAGGTATTTTTTTCCAGATATGTCCCGGAAATAATAGGCCTGTACCTGGTGGATTTTTTTAGAATTTTATAGACTTACCTTTTTTTTTTTTTTTTTTATAGACTTACTTACCTGAGGCCGGTCGTGGCGCAGCGGCACGAGGTGTGACTGCAAAACCGACTGGTTCTGGGTTCGATTCCCACTCGAGGAGATGAAATATTTACTTAAATTTATATTTCCATTTCTTCGCTCTGGTGTCGAGGTTAAGCGCGGCGTTGAGTTCTGCCCCTCAACACGCAATGCCTCCAGAATTCGGCAGAAAGTGGGGAACGGAGTGTCTTAACACTAGGTTCCCTCTGCCTACCCTGCT